>ONZH01016705.1:0-28217 GCA_900303285.1 Rhinella marina
TTACTTAAATAAGTTAAATTACGGATTTTTACGTTGTGCACATATTTAGGATATTAAGGTCAGTTTCTTGGACACACGGATTGCCATGCAAGACGGGTGACTGATGACTTAGTCATTCACATCAGACAGGGGGGTGGTATAATCCGATGTAATCCAGGCACGATTCATCTTTAGAAAAGTCAGCATCTCAACACTGTGGCAAGAGAGCCTCGTTCTTTGCGGTGTTACGATGTTACCCGCCACACTGAACACCCTCTCTGATGCAACACTACTGGCTGGGCAGGACAGCAGAGCCAAAGAAAACTCTGCCAGTTGAGGCCAAATGTCCAGTTTCTCTGCCCAGTACTGCACGGGGTCAGTGACACTTTGGGGCAGGGTACAATCCAGGTAGGCAGTGATATGGTGGGTGAGCTCTTGCTGGTCCACGCTATGAGTCCGGTGTTGTGTCCCCTCTTCAGCAGCTGGCTGCATGAAATCGCTAAAGCGATTGGAGGACAGCCTGAGAGCGCCGGGCCTGACATCGGTGGTAAGACACCGGGGCAGGTTGGACTGCAGTCAAAGCGGCGGATGGTTGCAAGGTGGTGGAGGCAGAACTTGTGCTTCCCGCGCCTAAAGCACCGTGGAGGTGACAGTGGCAAGAATGGGCCAATTTCCTGATGGTCTTCTGGGAGGATGTTGACCCAATGGGCAGTAACAGACATGTACTGCCCTTGCCCATAATTTGAGGACCAGACATCAGCACTCAGGTGCACGGTCTTGGACACTGAGAGTCCCAATGAGTCGCCAACCTTTTTCTGCACATAACTGTGCAGTGATGGGACAGCTTTGCCAGAGATGTAGTGGCGGCTGGGGACTCGCCATCTGGGGTGCGCACACGCCATGAAATCCCTGAAAGGCTGGGAGTCCACAAGGTTGAAGGGCAGGGACTGAAGCACCAGCAGCTTAACCAGGTGTCCGGTCAGTTTCTGGGCCATGGGATGGCTGCTGGAATACACCTGACGTCTGCCCATGGACTCAGTGATGGATTGCTGCCTCAGCTGACTGCTGACCCAGCTGAAAGGACTGTGTTGGTGGTGGTGGTGGCAGTCCAGGTATCAGAGGCTCCGGCTGTGGCTTATCCATGAAGCGGAGGGTGCCATCTGGTGACTCCTGAGGGAAGCGCACCGGTACTTTGCCTGGTAGTTCTTCCGGCCAAACTTCAGGTGGTGATGTTGGGACCAGGGGCTTAGATAATAAGGTAACCCCGGTAGCAAAGGGGCCTTTCAGGGATGCCATGGGGGTGTACTCCACCTGATCCCCATGTACAGGCTGTGACGGGGTTAGGGCAGGTATGGACGTTTAACTGACCTGCGGCCCACAAAGTACTCCTTGCCATCCTTGTCGTCTGCCAAGAAGCCAGAGCCTCGCTCCACCGAAAACCACAGGACAGTTCCCTTTCGGCGCTTCTGCTGTATGAAAGGTGTTGATCTCCTCCTGGGCGAAGTGGATGCTCCAGCCGCCTCTGCCGCACCACCCACGGCAGCTGCACCAGCCACCTCAAAACGAGCCACCTCAGCAGCCAGCAAGGAGAATATGGACACTGAAGCCGGTGAGTCTCTCTTGCACAGTTATGACACCCTGATGTCTGGAGCAGGTGTTGGTTCGGGAAATTCACCCCCAAAGACCATTTCACTTCACTTCGGATGCAGTTAATTTGCCATGCTTGCTGTACTGTTCAGTGTTCAGCACTGGTCTAAACTGGTTCAGAGGAGGGAGGAGTAATGAGGGAGGAGTCTTCACTCTCTATACGTGCCAAAAGTTAGTTCCCGGTGGGCCGGGCTGTTTTTTCCCGCTTCTGAGGGGGGAGTATCTTCACATTCCCGATCTTGAGGTGGTGCATTGCTTTTTTTCCGCTTCACGAAGAATGTGTACGTTAGGTATGTAGCGTACGTGTCCTATGTAGCGTTAGCGTTTAAAATTTTAATTTGAATAATACGAACCGAATCTGAAAAAATCCGGATTCGCTTCGGAGTAGAAAATTTGTAAGATTCGATACGAATCTACAACTACTACTATTATTTCTACTACTTATAGACAACCGGCCTACTATCTTGTATGTTCCATGCTATGCTGCTTCTGCTGCTGTTACTATTGTAGACATGTGCTACTATATCTGTACCCTTTCGACATCCACACTGCAATGCTACTGTTTCCAGTGAAATAATACTTTGTTGCGCCACCTTTTGCTGTGATTACAGCAGCAAGTCGCTTGGGGTATGTCTCTATCAGTTTTCAGGGATCATTGTCTTGTTGGAAGATAAATCTCCGTCCTAGTCTCAGGTCTTTTGTAGACTCCAACAGGTTTTCATCCAGAATGGTCCTGTATTTGGCTCCATCCATCTTCCCATCAATTTTAACCATCTTCCCTGTCCCTGCTGATGAAAAGCAGGCCCAATCCATGATGCTGCCACGACCATGTTTGACAGTAGGGATAGTGTGTTCAGGGTGATGAGCTGTGTTGCTTTTACCAAAGCATTTTTTTGCATTGTTTACAAAAAGTTTGATTTTGGTTTCACCTGAGCACCTTCTTCCACATGTTTGGTGTGTCCCCCAGGTGGCTTGTGCCAGGGGGCCGAATACTTTCGCAAGGCACTGTATATATATTGTAAGGGATCGCTCTCTCACAGGAGTCACAATCACAGATTCCTCTTCAGACAACAGGGTTCAAGTCCAAATAGTGCTTTATTACTTCAGCACCAGCACAAAACATAAACCAAACATTACCACCTGCCCGTCTGGACTCTTGCTAATACAGAGGTCTTCTCCCTGTCTCACCTCTAAAAATGCACTTCACATACAGGTCTCAGGCTCCTCTCTCTGTAGGATCACTTCCTCCCTCAGACTTAACCAGAGGGTTGTTTTATCCCCCCTTGATTACAGCAGGCCTCACCTGCGATCACCTCAGGTTCTAGGTAATCTCGTTAGTGGACTAGGAGTGTGGACTGGAAGACTCCCACTACCAACCAGTCTCCCAGTCCAAGAAATCCAGCCCATACAACATTAAAGAAAACAAACTCCAGCAAAATATGCCTTACTGAAGCAGCACCACTACAGGATTTCAGTTATCTCACCCAGTTGTTCAGTTTAGCTACATACCCCCACCATACATCTACCGTGCACTTTACTGTACACATCACCACTATAGATATATATATATATATATATATATATATATATATAATACAGACCAAAAGTTTGGACACACCTTCTCATTCAAAGAGTTTTCTGTATTTTCATGACTATGGAAATTGTAGATTCACATTGAAGGCATCAAAACTATGAATTAACACATGTGGAATTATATACTTAACAAAAAAGTGTGAAACAACTGAAAATATGTTTTATATTCTAGGTTCTTCAAAGTAGGTTCTTCAAAGTAGCTTTGATTACTGCTTTGCACACTCTTGGCATTCTCTTGATAAGCTTCAAGATGGTTTTCACTTCACAGGTGTGCCCTGTCAGGTTCAATAACTGGGATTTATTGCCTTATAAATGGGGTTGGGACCATGAGTTGTGTTGGGCAGAAGTCAGGTGGATACACAGCTCATAGTCCTACTGAATAGACTGTTAGAATTTGTATTATGGCAAGAAAAAAGCAGCTAAGTAAAGAAAAATGAGTGGCCATCATTACTTCAAGAAATGAAGGTCACTCCGTCCGAAAAATTGGGAAACCTTTGAAAGTGTCCCCAAGTGCAGTCGCAAAAAACCATCAAGCTCTACAAAGAAACTGGCTCACATGAGGACCACCCCAGGAAAGGAAGACCTAAAGTCACCTCTGCTGCGGAGGATAAGTTCATCCGAGTCACCAGCCTCGCAGGTTAACAGCAGCTCAGATTAGAGACCAGGTCAATGCCACACAGAGTTCTAGCAGCAGACAAATCTCTACAACAACTGTTAAGAGGAGACTGTGTGCAGCAGGCCTTCATGGTAAAATAGCTGCAAGGAAACCACTGCTAAGGACAGGCAACAAGCAGAAGAGACTTGTTTCTCGTTAGTGGACATTAGTGTTTGGGCTAAAGAACACAAGGAATGGACATTAGACCAGTGGAAATCTGTGTTTTGGTCTGATGAGTCCAAATTTCAGATCTTTGGTTCCAACCACCGTGTCTTTGTGCGACGCAGAAAAGGTGAACGGATGGACTCTACATGCCTGGTTCCCACCGTGAAGCATGGAGGAGGAGGTGTAATGGTGTGGGGGTGCTTTGCTGGTGACACTGTTGGGGATTTATTCAAAACTGAAGGCATACTGAACCAGCATGGCTACCACAGCATCTTGCAGCGGCATGCTATTCCATCCGATTTGCATTTAGTTGGACAATCATTTATTTATCAACAGGACAATGACCCCAAACACACCTCCAGGCTGTGTAAGGGCTATTTGACCAAGAAGGAGAGTGATGGGGTGCTACGCCTGATGACCTGGCCTCCACAGTCACCAGACCTGAACCCAATCGAGATGGTTTGGGGTGAGTTGGACTGCAGAGTGAAGGCAAAAGGGCCAACAAATGCTAAGCATCTCTGGGAACTCCTTCAAGTTGGAATACCATTTCAGGTGGCTACCTCTTGAAGCTCATCAAGAGAATGCTAAGAGTGTGCAAAGCAGTAATCAAAGCAAAAGGTGGCTACTTTGAATAACCTAGAATATGAGATATATTTTTAGTTGTTACACACTTTTTTTTAAGAATATAATTCCACTTATGTTAATTCATATTTTTGATGCCTTCAGTGTGAATCTACAATTTTCATAGTAATGAAAATACAGAAAACTCTTTGAATGAGAAGGTGTGTCTGTACTGTGTGTGTATATATATATATATATATATATATATATATATATATATATATATATACAAAAAGAAAAAGAGCAGCAGCACAATAGAGTAAGATTGGGTGCAATTCCTCAAAAGAAACTCACGGCACAGAGCTCCATGCAGTTATCCAAAATCCAAAAACGAGGCAGCACTCCAGGCTTGTGTAAAAAGTGGATTTATTCCATGCAACGTTTCAGCTCTTTCAATGGAGCCTTTGTCAAGCGAGAAGGCTTGACAAAGGCTCCATTGAGAGAGCTGAAACGTTGCATGGAATAAATCCACTTTTTACACAAGCCTGGAGTGCTGCCTCGTTTTTGGATTTTGGATATATGGATGAAAGTTTAGAGGGAGGTTTTTGGATTTTGGATATGTATATATATATATATATATATATATATATATATATATATATATCCAAAATCCAAAAACCTCCCTCTAAACTTTCATCTCAAACAAGGAGAAGACTGATCAGAGATGTAGCCAAGAGGCCCATGATCACACTGGATGAACTGCAGATATCTACAGCTGAGGTGGGAGAGTCTGTCCATAGGACAACAATCAGTTGAACACTTCACAAATCTGGTCTTTATGGAAGAGTGGCAAGAAGAAAGCCATTTCTCAAAGATATCCATAAAAAGTCTTGTTTACAGTTTGCCACAAGCCACCTGGGAGACACACCAAACATGTGGAAGAAGGTGCTCTGGTCAGATGAAACCAAAATCAAACTTTTTGGAAAAAATGCAAAACAATATGTTTGGCGAAAAAGCAACACAGCTCATCACCATCCCCACTGTCAAACATGGTGGTGGCAGCATCATGGTTTGGGCCTGCTTTTCATCAGCAGGGGCAAGGAAGATGGTTAAAATTGATGGGAAGATGGATGGAGCCAAATACAGGACCATTCTGGATGAAAACCTGTTGGAGTCTGCAAAAGACCTGAGACTAGGACGGAGATTTATCTTCAAGACATTGAACAAGACAATGATCCCAAACATAAAGCAAAATCTACAATGGAATGGTTCAAATATAAACGTATCCAGGTCTTAGAATGGTCAAGTCAAAGTCCAGACCTGAATCCAATTGAGAATATGTGGAAAGAGCTGAAAACTGCTGTTCACAAACGCTCTCCATCCAACCTCAAAGAGCTCGAGCTGTTTTGCAAGGAAGAATGGGCAAGAATTTCAGTCTCTAGATGTGCAAAACTGATAGAGACATACCCCAAGCGACTTGCAGCTGTAATTGCAGCAAAAGGTGGCGCAACAAAGTATTAATTCAAGGGGGCTGAATAATTTTGCACGCCCCACTTTTCAGTTTTATTATTACAAAAAAAGTTTAAATGATCCAATAAATTTCGTTCCACTTCACAATTGTGACCCACTTGTTGTTGATTCTTCACCAAAAATTTAAAATGTTATATCTTTTTGTTTGAAGACTGAAATGTGGCAAAAGGTTGAAAAGTTTCAGGGGGCCGAATACTTTTGCAAGGCACTGTATATTTTTTATTTTTTCCTCCGAAACCCAGGGGAGCGTTGACTGCCTTGCGATACCCCTCATTCATGCTTGCCATCCTCCATAAGAAAAAAAAGTACCTTAATCAAGGCCTTTTAAACAGCCAAGCAAAGTTTCTTTACTCTGTTAAATGGTAGTTAGTCAGAAAGAGCTGGATTGTTAATATGAGAGTGTAACATACCTTTCCTTTTGGAAAGGAGATTAGTTTGCACGTTTCTTTTCCAGAGAAGCATTATGTGGAAATGCCAAGACAGCATTAGCTAAAAGTATTATTATGAAAAAGCACTGATAGAACAGTTTGAGGCTAACACCAAAACTTTGTGGATAAAAAATAGGGTAAAATTGATTTATGAATCACCAGGAGATATATAAAGATACATACCAGAGATGAGCAACTCAATTCTATCAATAGGGAATTCATCCAGAATTTTTCAAACATTTGGATTCCAACAAACACTAATATTCGTGCTGAAACTGCCATTGATTGCTACAGCGAGGAGAGAGAAGCTCTGACATAGCATACTCTCTCCCCTTGCTGCAGGAAATAGGCTTCATATAGATAAAGTCTCAATTTTGTTTCCTGCAATGAGGAAAAATCACACTATGTGAGTGCTTTTTTCTTCTCATTCTAACGATAAGTGGAGGTCTCAACACTCAAGCCCCACTGATCAAAACCTTTCATATGTCGCAATGACATATCAAAAGTTTTTTCAAACTTCAGTGACACTTTAAGATCTCTCTGATAAGGTGCCTTTTTATTTCGGTTTGCAATAGAAAAGTAGAAAAGTAAAGATTATTAAAAAAATGTTTGCAAATTCAGACAAAGGATATTTTGACTGCCATTCATTTGAGTTTTATTAGGTTCACATAATTTACTATTAGTTCATTTATCAGTATTAACACTTGTTTTACTCCATTGTTGTGTAGTTTTTCTTACTTAGATGAGAACTGTTGTTCTGCATATTTTACACTTGTAATATCCTCTTTGACTGCCAAAGCTGTGCTGTAGATGAACAGATTGTAAAGTCAATAAAGTGAACATTTACTAGGTTCTAACATAGCTCATATGCAAATAAGTTGAGGATTATACATAAAAGGGCAATAAATGCATATTACCCAAGCAATGCATGATAACATTCATGAGGTGTTATGATTCTATTATACAAAGCCTGAGGATGAAAAAAATTCTGAGTTCATAGTTTCCAAGGAATATCATATTTGTGTATTGGAATATATGTGTATTAATACCCTCTACCAATAGTAATTTCTTATTTAATAGCAAAATAAAATTACTTTTCAACTAAGATTGTCATTTTGTTGATCCCATACAGGTATACTTTTCTACTTTTAGCATTAAATTGTCATTAAGTTGATATGCAAAGCCTTAGAATAAAAGTATAATAGTTAATGTGGAAAATGCTATAAAAAGAAGGCTAGGTATTTACAATTTTAATTAACATTCATACTTTTATTGGATCAGATTATTCTTTTAGTTGGAAACCACTATGCCTTTACACCAATCCAAACTGAATTTAGACCAAAGTGCTCCACTGAGATGAAAATAAAGGTTTCTGGTCCAAAGAGTGAAATTCAGTATAAAACAGTAGATATTCCATATCCTATATCTCCCACCATTTTTGTAACGTAATTACCAATTATTAGTGTTGATCGAGCACCCATGTGCTCGTGTGCTCTTGTCCGAGCAATCAGGGGCACTCGAATGCTCGGTCGAGCACCCGAGCATAATTGAAGTCTATGGGACTAAACCAGGTTTACACAAGTTTACACAAGTCCCCCAAATAAAAAAAAGGACACAGACACTACTTACCTTTTCATGCAGCTACCGACCTGTTCCAGCAGGAAAAACGGGACGCAGAGCGGTAAGTTTTACCTCAGCCCCACCTGCTGGAGAGAGGAGGGAGCTGCTGGGAAAGGTAAGGATGGATCCGTCATGAACTCCATTGAAAGTCAATGGAAGACGGATCCGTTTACTATTGTGTCACACCAAACGGATCCGTTCCCATTGACTTGCATTGGGGTCATGACGAATCTGTATTTGTGCAGGGAGGGGACTCGAGCTTTGCGCTCGAGTACACTCTGTGTTCGGCCGAACATCGAGTGGACCCGAGCGCAGGCATGCTCGGCTGAACAGCAAGTTCGGCTAAGCATGCTCGCTCATCACTACCAATTATGCCTGCAGCTATTTCTAAATCCACTTGTAGTAAGCTTTACCTTTTTACTTGTAAAAAAAGAGGTTACAATGTAGGCATCAAACAAATTAATATAATTGCCTTCATTTTGATCAGTTATGAAGGACAGATTTGAAATATAAGTACATGATCACAATGTAAACTAAATAGGCTTTAAAAAAGCACATCACTTAGGAAAATTGCATTGTGCTTTCCAAGTCACCTACCGGATTAATTATCGTATTTGACAATTACCAAGATATCCGGCATGGATGAGTGTGCTATACACATTACTGTCCTTCTTGAAGTGTATGTGATTGTTATTCTTTGGCATCTGCTCCACTGAGAGATGTCAGAATAATTACATTGCAAACATCACAAATGATCAGCAATAAATATAGCTTTATAATGGGAAACAGGTGAAACTTATTAGACAAAATTACCTGATAAAAATAGAATTAGCTTGTTGCTTTGTTCACATGAAAAGCTGTGTGATGGAGAGTAAGTTTGAAACTCATAAAGTGTGAAACAACTTCTGATTAAAGTTGCTGCTACTTGTTATATTACCACGCATTAACACTCCCGGTACAATGAAAGACATAAAAGAAAGGTGTAAATTGCGGTCCAACCTTTGCAATTTAGAAAAGAACACTGCACATGCTGTAGTCTTTTTTATACATGAAAAAATACATTTGCAAAACTTGTATTTTGACTGTAGTATAAAATCTAAAGAACATTTTACAGTACATGTCACAGGATGCTAAACACCTACATCATTGCATATACTATGTTATACAATTCTATGACATACAGTACAGACCAAAAGTTTGGACACACCTTCTCATTCAAAGAGCTTTCTGTATTTTCATGACTATGAAAATTGTAGATTCACACTGAAGGCATCAAAACTATGAATTAACACATGTGGAATTATATACTTAACAAAAAAGTGTGTAACAACTGAAAATATGTCTTATATTCTAGGTTCTTCAAAGTAGCCACCTTTTGCTTTGATTACTGCTTTGCACACTCTTGGCATTCTCTTGATGAGCTTCAAGAGGTAGTCACCTGAAATGGTTTTCACTTCACAGGTGTGCCCTGTCAGGTTTAATAAGTGGGATTTCTTGCCTTATTAATGGGGTTGGGACCATGAGTTGTGTTGGGCAGAAGTCAGGTGGATACACAACTGATAGTCCTACTTAATAGAGTGTTAGAATTTGTATTATGGCAAGAAAAAAGCAGCTAAGTAAAGAAAAACGAGTGGCCATTACTTTAAGAAATGAAAGTCAGTCAGTCCATAAAATTGGGAAAACTTTGAAAGTGTCCCCAAGAGCAGTCGCAAAAACCATCAAGCGCTACAAAGAAACTGGCTCACATGAGGACCGCCCCAGGAAAGGAAGACCAAGAGTCACCTCTCCTGCGGAGGATAAGTTCATCCGAGTCACCAGCCTCAGAAATCGCAGGTTAACTGCAGCTCAGATTAGAGACCAGGTCAATGCCACACAGAGTTCTAGCAGCAGACACATCTCTACAACAACTGTTAAGAGGAGACTGTGTGCCGCAGGCCTTCATGGTAAAATAGCTGCTAGGAAACCACTGCTAAGGACAGGCAACAAGCAGAAGAGACTTGTTTGGGCTAAAGAACACAAGGAATGGACATTAGACCAGTGGAAATCTGTGCTTTGGTCTGATGAGTCCAAATTTGAGATCTTTGGTTCCAACCACCGTGTCTTTGTGCGATGCAGAAAAGGTGAATGGATGGACTCTACATGCCTGGCTCCCACCGTGAAGCATGGAGGAGGAGGTGTGATGGCGTGGGGGTGCTTTGCTGGTGACACTGTTGGGGATTTATTCAAAATTGAAGGCATACTGAACCAGCATGGCTACCACAGCATCTTGCAGCAGCATGCTATTCCATCCGGTTTGCATTTAGTTGGACAATCATTTATTTATCAACAGGACAATGACCCCAAACACACCTCCAGGCTGTGTAAGGGCTATTTGACCAAGAAGGAGAGAGATGGGGTGCTACGCCAGATGACCTGGCCTCCACAGTCACCAGACCTGAACCCAATTGCGATGGTTTGGGGTGAGCTGGACCGCACAGTGAAGGCAAAAGGGCCAACAAGTGCTAAGCATCCCTGGGAACTCCTTCAAGACTGTTGGAATACCATTTCATGTGACTACCTCTTGAAGCTCATCAAGAGAATGCCAAGAGTGTGCAAAGCAGTAATTAAAGCAAAAGGTGGCTACTTTGAAGAACCTAGAATATAAGACATATTTTCAGTTGTTTCACACTTTTTTGTTCAGTATATAATTCCACATGTGTTAATTTATAGTTTTGATGCCTTCAGTGTGAATCTACAATTTTCACTGTGCGTGGTCAGCGTGATCACATAGTGATGTCTTCATGCTTGCTGCAGGTCTTGTGGTGGGTTTTCTTCAATCAAGACTGGAGTGGACAGCCTCTCCGCGATCAACTAGATTAGGGAAGTATAATTTCCTTTATTTTCAGCTACCATTTTAAGAAAAAATGATTAATTACCACGAAGTGCTAGGAAATACGGCTTTGCGTCAAATAGAATTTTTTCGTAAACTTTGGATTGAATTCAGTTTTGATATCAGTATCTCATCCAAAGCTCCTACCAAAATGTCCTCCAGCTCTATTTAAAACTCAACAGTAGGGTCTCTGAATAATACCACTTAACATGATGAACCATTAAACACTGTAGGTCATGACACATTTTTTGTACACGTCTTATGATCCATCCCCCTATTTCACAAGGCTTTAAGATCTTTAACTACTACCTCTAAAGAAATATCAATTACTAATGAGTCTAGTGGACTTATCCACCAGCAATTTCACATTCAATAGATCTCCCATACTGTGGATGATCTATTCAGTAGTTAGTTTGCACTGCTTACTTTGCAGTATAAATGTGAGGTGATGGCATTTATTGAAAGAAGTACATTAAATGATACTGCTTCAAAGCCATTTCATAAATCATTACAACTAAAATTATGTGCAATAGGAGACATATGATTTTGTACATGTCATAGTGACATATTGTACTATTGAAAAATCACTCTTATTAAAAAGTTCAGCAGGAATGTAATTATTTTCTGTATCCATTTCCAAATGTAACAACAGGACCAGGTTGTTTTATTTCTTTATATAATATCTGTGAACATTTTATATATTCATGAATGTTAACATGTTATGATTAAAGCAATAATATATTTTAAGATGTTAACAAGTTGTTTGATCATGATTATATAATCCCTTATATATTAAAATCAAAATCTATGCTTATGATCAACCAAACCAGGAAACAAGTATATTTTAAATCAAAGATAAGGTGTGTACGTGTCCCTATAGCAATATAATTAACTGCCTGATTGGACAACGTTAAAACAATATTTTATTATTCAGATATAATTAATCTGACTAGTGCCGCATGCTGCCTGCTGCACACCCGATATTAGTGGTGTGCAGCGCCTTTATTTGTTTATATATTTGTTTGTTTGTCTGTCTGCTAATTAAGTATACTGGCTCCTGATGAATAGCTGTTCTAAAATACAGCAGAAACGCGTTGAGTCACAGGCAATCTTAGATTTAGTAGGTAGCACAGGCTCTCATTTGGCATTACATTATAGGGATTACCAGCACTGAAGTGTTTAGGTTCGCTCCGTAAACAATAGCGATACTCCCTATTTATGTATGCCCTATTCAATTTATGTTGAGAGCATTTAGTGCATATGATAAAGTGAAGGGGCAATATTAAGTTCAATTGCCCTATCATATGGCACATATTTTTGTGGCCACAAGGTATAAGAGGGGCATGGTATTGTTGATTTGAATAGTCTCTACACTTTGTGCTTGCCAAGCATCAACAGTATTGTTCAGTGGTCTAGCCACTGGTCTTTTTAAAGAGGCTCTGTCACCAGGTTTTAACCTATGTATTTTAATACATAGGTTAAAAGCCCTTAATTTGCCAATTATCCACATACCTGTATTGCAGAGTATAGCACAGCGGTTGTGCAGAAAAGTGAAGTTTAAAAATTATGCTAATGAGCCTTCGAAGCACCGGGGGGCGGGCTCTTTCCTCCTGAGCACCGCTTCTTCACCGCCCCCCCGGGCCCGAGGCTCTCCCCCATGCCTAAGTGCATGTCCCTCTTTAAATTGACTGGCAGCGCTAGACCGTTTCGGCACTGCAAGCGCTATTGCTCATGCGTCGGCCCCGATACTGCTGCGCACACGCGGGATTTCAGCGCTAGGCCAAACGGTCTAGCGCTGTCAGTCAATTTAAAGAGGGGCGTGCACTTAGGAATGGGGGAGAGCCTCGGGCCCGGGGGGGGCGGTGAAGAAGCGGTGCTCAGGAGGATAGAGCCCGGCCCCCAATGCTCCGAAGGCTCGTTAGCATAATTTTTAAACTTCACTTTTCTGCACAGCCGCTGCGCTATACTCTGCAATACAGGTATGTGGATAATTGGCAAATTAAGGGCTTTTAATCTATGTATTAAAATTAGAGATGAGCGAGCATACTCGTCCGAGCTTGGTGCTCGTTCGAGCATTAGGGTACTCGTAAGTGCTCGCTGCTCGGACGAGTATCTCGCCATGCTCGAGGAAATGGCAACTTCCGCATCATGCATTTTTGGCGCCTATAAACTCAGCCAATCACAAGCCAGGAGACTCTGCGGTACACCCAGCATCACGTGGGGCCTTTACATGTCGATAGCAAGGGTTGGCTGGCCTGATCAGGTGACCCTGGAATATACTACTGACTGGCCGCGGTGCTCGGCTCAGATGCTGTCTGGATGTCGTTAGGGATAGAGCTGCTGCGTTTAAGGGAGAGTGTTAGGGCCTGCATTTAGTTCTCTGTTAGGCAGGAATAACCCACAAAGAACCCAACAGCCCTTCTAAGGGCTACAAGAATTTTTTTTTGTCTCCTGGCTTGCCTGGCTGGCTGGCTGGAACTAGTAGTGCAGCTATCGCCATATATAACCCCCCCTTTGTTTTAATGTTATATCTCAGTTATACAAATCCATTTCACACAGCTGCGTGGAACCATTCTGTGTGTCACAGTTCAGTACACTCACTCCAATTCGTATTTTCTGTCCAGGTGACACTTTCTGTACGTCACTTAATACAACCAAGCCTTTTGCTGTCATGTATATAGCTTGATCCCAAAAATCTCTGTGCGACATTTGTCTGGGTCGCAGTCAAAATAGCCACCGTCAGTAGGGTGTCAGTTAGCTCTACGATAGTTTCTGCACGTCACGTTCCAAAAAAAACAAAACTCCAAAAAAATTTTTTTTTAAAACAGTTTTTTAGTTGTTTTAGCTCTGTGATACAAATCCATTTCACACAGCTGCGTGGAACCATTCTGTGTGTCACAGTTCAGTACACTCACTCCAATCCGTATTTTCTGTCCAGGTGACACTTTCTGTACGTCACTTAATACAACCAAGTCTTTTGCTGCCTGTCACGTATATAGCTTGATCCCAAAAATCTATGTGCGACATTTGTCTGGGTCACAGTCAAAATAGCCACCGTCAATAGGGTGTCAGTTAGCTCTACGATTGTTTCTGCACGTCACGTTAAAAAAAAAAAAAACTCCAAAAAATTTTTTTTTAAAAAATAGTTTTTAGTTGTTTTAGCTCAGTGATACAAATCCATTTCATACAGCTGCGTGGAACCATTCTGTGTGTCACAGTTCAGTACACTCACTCCAATCCGTATTTTCTGTCCAGGTGACACTTTCTGTACGTCACTTAATACAACCAAGTCTTTTGCTGTCATGTATGTAGCTTGATCCCAAAAATCTCTGTGCGACATTTGTCTGGGTCGCAGTCAAAATAGCCACCGTCAGCAGGGTGTCAGTTAGCTCTACGATAGTTTCTGCACGTCAAGTTCCGAAAAAAAAAAAACTAAAAAAAAAAATTATAAATAAATAATAAAAAAATATAGTTTTTTAGTTGTTTTAGCTCAGTGATACAAATCCATTTCACACAGCTGCGTGGAACCATTCTGTGTGTCACAGTTCAGTACACTCACTCCAATCCGTATTTTCTGTCCAGGTGACACTTTCTGTACGTCACTTAATACAACCAAGTCTTTTGCTGCCTGTCACGTATATAGCTTGATCCCAAAAATCTATGTGCGACATTTGTCTGGGTCACAGTCAAAATAGCCACCGTCAATAGGGTGTCAGTTAGCTCTACGATTGTTTCTGCACGTCACGTTCCAAAAAAAAAAAACTCCAAAAAATTTTTTTAAAAAAATAGTTTTTAGTTGTTTTAGCTCAGTGATACAAATCCATTTCACACAGCTGCGTGGAACCATTCTGTGTGTCACAGTTCAGTACACTCACTCCAATCCGTATTTTCTGTCCAGGTGACACTTTCTGTACGTCACTTAATACAACCAAGTCTTTTGCTGTCATGTATATAGCTTGATCCCAAAAATCTCTGTGCGACATTTGTCTGGGTCGCAGTCAAAATAGCCACCGTCAGTAGGGTGTCAGTTAGCTCTACGATAGTTTCTGCACGTCACGTTCCAAAAAAAACAAAACTCCAAAAAAAAAATTTAAAAAAAATAGTTTTTTAGTTGTTTTAGCTCAGTGATACAAATCCATGTCACACAGCTGCGTGGAACCATTCTGTGTGTCACAGTTCAGTACACTCACTCCAATCCATATTTTCTGTCCAGGTAACCCTTTCTGTACGTCACTTAATACAACCAAGTCTTTTGCTGCCTGTCACGTATATAGCTTGATCCCAAAAATCTCTGTGCGACATTTGTCTGGGTCGCAGCCAAAATAGCCACCGTCAGTATGGTGTCAGTTAGCTCTACGATTGTTTATGCACGTCACGTTCCGAAAAAAAAAAAAAAAACTCCAAAAAAATTTTTTTTTAAAAAATAGTTTTTAGTTGTTTTTAGCTCAGTGATACAAATCCATTTCACACAGCTGCGTGGAACCATTCTGTGTGTCACAGTTCAGTACACTCACTCCAATCCATATTTTCTGTCCAGGTAACACTTTCTGTACGTCACTCAATACAACCAAGTCTTTTGCTGCCTGTCACGTATATAGCTTGATCCCAAAAATCTCTGTGCGACATTTGTCTGGGTCGCAGTCTAAATAGCCACCGTCAGTAGGGTGTCAGTTAGCTCTACGATAGTTTCTACACGTCACGTTCCAAAAAAAACAAAACTCCAAAAAATATATATAAAAAATAGTTTTTTAGTTGTTTTAGCTCAGTGATACAAATCCATTTCACACAGCAGTGTGGAACCATTCTGTCTGTCACAGTTCAGTACACTCACTCCAATCCGTATTTTCTGTCCAGGTGACACTTTCTGTACGTCACTTAATACAACCAAGTCTTTTGTTGCCTGTCACGTATATTGCTTGATTCCAAAAATCTCTGTGCGACATTTGTCTGGGTCGCAGTCAAAATAGCCACCGTCAGTAGGGTGTCAGCTCTACGATAGTTTCTTCACATCACGTTCCCAAAAAACAAAACTCCAAAAAAAATATTAAAAAATAGTTTTTTTAGTTGTTTTAGGTCAGTGATACAAATCCATTTCACACAGCTGCGTGGAACCATTCTGTGTGTCACAGTTCAGTACACTTACTACAATCCATATTTTCTGTCCAGGTGACACTTTATGTACGTTACTTAATTAAACGAGACTGAAAGAGTTTCAGTACAGCAGGCCCGTTTATTTTTAATTTTTTATATAATACACTTATATACAAAAAATGTTGAACCCCAGGGCTAAGGGTCGAGGACGAGGGCGTGGATGTGGGCATTCAATTACTGCAGGGGGCAGAGGCCGTGGTCCTGGGCAGGGTGAGACAGTACCTGCTGATGAGGGAGCAGGGGAACGCCGCAGAGCTACACTCCCTAGCTTCATGTCTCAACTTACAGGGACACGTGGTAGAGGACTGTTGAAACCACAACAGTGCGAACAGCTGATGTTGTGGATTGCGGACAATGCTTCAAGTAATTTGTCCACCAGTCAGTCTTCCACGCAGTCCACCCACGTTACCCAAGGGAGCACTCCTCTGGCTCCTCCACCTCAACCTCCTTCCCCACAGTGTGCCTCCTCCCAGGAAAATTTGGAATGCGATCCGGCATACTCTCAGAAACTGTTTTCTGGACCCTTCCCAGAGTCACAAACCACTTCTCAGGTTGCTGCTGACCTCGTTCCCGATGCCTAAGTTTTCCAACTGTCGCAGTCTGTGGGTGATGATGATGATGATGATGATGATGACAATGTTGAGTTAGTGGAAGAAGTTTGTAAAGAGGTGTCGGACGATGAGGAGACACGGTTGTCAGACAGTGGTGAAGTTGTTGTCAGGGCAGGAAGTCCGAGAGGGGAGCAGACTGAGGAATCGGAGGATGACGAGGTGACTGACCCAAGCTGGTTTGATAAGCCGAGTGAAGACAGTGCTTCTGAGGCGGAGGCGAGTGCTGCACCAGAACAGGTTGGAAGAGGCAGTGGTGTGGCCAGAGGGAGAAGCAGGGCCAGAGCTGGTGCATCAGCAGCAACTGTTTCACGTAGTGAAGCTCCCGTGGCGAGGCCTAGATGTTCGCAAGTCTGGAGGTTCTTTAAAGAAAGTGAGGATGACCAACGGACTGTGGTGTGCAACCTGTGCCACACCAGGATCAGCATGTGTGCCACCACTACTAGCCTAACCACCACCAGCATGCGCAGGCACATGAGTGCTAAACACCCCACTCAATGGAACCAAGGCCGTTCACCACCTCCTGCGGGTCACACCACTGCTCCTTCCCCTGTGTCACTCGCTGCCTCTGCTAGTCAACCCCCTGCCCAGGACGCCGGCACGAGCGCCTCCCGCTCGAAAACCACACCTTCGCCTCCACGATCTTCCACAGTGTCCACCAACGTGTCCCAGCGCAGCGTTCAGCTGTCTTTACAGCAGACGCTGGAGCGCAAGAGGAAATACCGTTCCACCCACCCACATGCCCAAGCCCTCAACGTCCACATCTCCAAATTGCTTAGCCTGGAGATGCTGCCCTATAGGCTGGTAGAGACCATGGCCTTTCGCAATCTCATGGCGGTGGCTGCCCCTCGGTATTCGGTCCCCAGCCGCCACTATTTTTCCCGATGTGCCATCCCAGCCCTACACCAGCACGTGTCAGAGAACATCATCCGTGCCCTGACCAACGCTGTTTCTGAGAAGGTCCACCTAACCACGGACACATGGACAAGTGCTGCCGGGCAGGGATACTACATCTCACTGGGACGGCACATTGGGTTAACTTGGTGGAGGCTGGGACCGAGACTGACCCTGGGGCCGCTCATGTACTGCCCACACCGAGGATTGCGGGGCCTACCTTGGTCACGGTCTCTCAGACGTACTATGCCTCCTCCTCTGACCCCTCCTCATCCTCCACCTCCTCCTCCGAATTACCATCCGTGGGCACGGCGCCTTCAGTCGGTAGCTCTAGGCGCAGCAGCAGTGCCGTGAGTAAGCGCCAGCAGGCGGTTCTCAAACTGCTGAGCTTATGTGACAAAAGGCATACCGCCCAAGAGCTGTTACAGGGCATCACGGCGCAGACCGATGTGTTGCTGGCACCACTGAACCTCAAGCCAGGCATGGCTGTGTGTGACAACGGGCGTAACCTGGTGGCGGCTCTGCAACTCGGCAGACTGACACATGTGCCATGCCTGGCCCACGTGTTCAATCTAATAGTTCAGCGGTTCCTCAAGACATACCCCAATCTGTCTGATTTGCTCACCAAGGTGCGCCGCATCTGTGCGCATTTCCGCAAGTCGACCACAGATGCTGCCACTCTCAGGGTAGCGCAGCGCCGCCTACAACTGCCCGCTCACCGACTGTTGTGCAATGTGCCCACGAGATGGAATTCAACATTAAACATGTTATCCAGAGTTTGCCAGCAGCGCAGAGCGATTGTAGACTGCCAGATGTCAACTTCCACCAGAACTGGTAGTCAGGTCAGTCAGCTTACTCAAGTATACAATGAGGAGTGGACGTGGATGTCTGATATCTTCCAGGTGTTGAGCAACTTTGAGGAGTCAACACAGATGGTCAGTGACGATGCCGCCATTATCAGCCTCACCATCCCGCTGCTTTGCCTGTTGAAAAACTCACTGCTCAGCATCAAGTCGGATGCTTTGCGCTTATCACAAGAGACGGTGGAGGAAGATACGTCGCTTGATAGCCAGAGCACCCTCCGGTCTGTTTCTCAGCACGTATCGGAGGAGGGGGATGAGGAGGAAGAGGAGGAGAATGTCGTCGAAACAGAAGAGGGTACCAGTGCTCAGTCCTTAACTCTTGAGCGTGTATGGGCTGAAGAGGAGGACTTGGAGGAGGAGGAGGAGGAGGAGGAGGAAATGGAGAGTCAGGCCAGTGAGGAGAGGGAATTCTTGCGTGTTGGGACTCTGGCGCACATGGCAGACTTCATGTTAGGCTGCCTATCCTGTGACCCTCGCGTTAGAAGCATTTTTTCAAACACCGATTACTGGGTGTTCACTCTCCTTTACCCACCGTACAAGCAGAACCTTTCCACTCTCATCCCTGCAGAGTAAAGGAGTATGAGATTGAATAAATATCAACAGGCCCTGGTGCACAAGCTGAAACAATCCTTCCCATCTGACCCCGCTAGCGGCAGAGGGCATGGTTCTTTAGGCCAAGTAGCGGGGAATTTGATTTGATTTGGACCACAATCGATTTCTCCTGAATCAAAAGTGCTTCTACTGCCCTGAAAAGCGAGGCAAGAGAATTTGTATTCCTTAGAGGGGCATGGCAAAAGTGACATTGGGCTCAACAAAGTGCACCACATAGAAATTGCAAGAAAGATCTGTAGTATCCTAATGCTGTGCAGTGTGCAACAAAAAAATGTGGAGTTAAATCTGCATCTAGCTGCTAGACTCCTAAAGCTCCTTTCCTGGGAGAACTGGAACCCTAGCATACTTGTGACATAGACTGGACATCTGTATGAAGAAACTACATTCCTCAGAGGAAACTTGTTATAACATTTACTGTGAGTATAACAACCTGAAAAGGGAAGAGAACTTAGCCTGTCAGAGATGGGGGGCGCCCCATGTTTGTAAAGAGAGAGTGTGTGTTGAAGAAAGCTGCAAGAGATATTGTACTCCTGTGCTGAAAAAGAGTGTAAAAGTACAGATACTAGAAGCTTGACACAGAGGGGGAATCATATAGTCCTGATTATCACTTTTGCAGCTTGTAAAACTTTGAGAATTGTGGAAATTACAACCAGTCTAAGATCTGCCGTCCATGCATTATCTGAACTGTGACAACTACTCTGAGTGAATGTATTGGCATTTTTTGCCAACTTCAGTAAAGAACTGTTTATTCAGACATGTCATAGTTTTATTCCTGCCGCCTCTCGGCATGTTTGCCGTGCTGCGGCTGGAACTCCGGGATGCTCCCATTATAGTAAATGGGGCTGGAGCTAAGTTCCGGTTGCACATATGGAATAGGATCCGGCAGGCTATTCACCCGCCAGAACTGCCTGCCGGAGAATCATGCTGTTAGTGTGAAAGTAGCGTTAAACAGGTTCAAATCTGTTATTATTATGAGGGGGGGTTTGGGGTGTCAGAATTTTTTTTCTTGATTCAAAGCTTTAAATCCTGTCCTGTAACTCTTAATTATTTTGGAGGAGTCTCTCAGATGGAGCTTACTATTGATGTAGTATTGTAGTAGCATTCACTTGAACAGAACTATCCCATAGAAGTGAATGGGACGCCATACCTGTAATAACACCTGCTCACCACTGCAATTGCTGGAGAGAACAGAGAAGACAGAGCTCGTATGAGCACTGCCTTCTCTTCAAACAGCTGAGCCAAACCCCCGCCGACCTGATATTGATGACCTATCCTGATGATAGGTCCATCAATAGTAAAAAGCAGACAACCCCTTTAACTATCTGTAGAAGAAAATGCATGCAGGAATGTAGAGATTTGTGTTGGGAAACAGAGCTCTGTCCTCTATATATATATAGGAATACAATACATACCTGTCCAGGTTTTTGATTATATGTAGAGATGAACGAAGTTTTGAAAAATATGCCAAATTCAATTCACAGCAAATTAATTTGTCAAAAATCGCTATAAATCAGATATACCCAGGCCACTCAGCCTTAGGCTGGGGGCGGGTTGTGGCCATGCTGTGGTAAAGAACCTTGAGGCCAATTAATCATTTAATAATGAAAATTGCACTGTATAGTCGATCTTCACTATTAAAGGGATTCTGTCACCTAGGTTTAGTCTATAGAGTTGAGGACATGGGCTGCTAGATGGCCACTAGCCCGTCCACAATATACATTTCCCATTGCTCTGGGTGCTTTTATTTACACCCACTCTGAAGGAACCCAGCACCGTCCCGCGTCCTCTGAATTTCCTACTTGTTCCACCGGCGTCACACAGTCAGAGCGCCGTAATCTCGCACGTGCCAGCTTGCGCATGTGCAGTTTGTTCCCTGATGCCAGCACTGAAATGCGGCGTACTCGTGCATGCACTAGATGACTGTGTGACTTTGGGGAAGCAAGGAGGAAATTCAGACCTGTTTTGGGTGTCATTTTGGTAATCCAGAGGTCCAGTCTTGCTGCTTCCCCACTCTGTGCTGTAGATGCTATAAGTGCTGCTACACTGCTTTTCTGCTCTCATACAGATGAGCTAACGTTGACTCTGATCACTATGATAACAGATCACAGTGTTATCTCCTCCCATCTTGTGACAAAAGCCATTAAAATATATTGATTCAGATTTATCCTTTCTGTGCCATTTTTTACTTAACACGTTAACTATCAAGTTTAGTTTGGCTGCATCTGTACATTACCCATGAGTAAGTGGATCTGAATTAATATAGGTGACACCTCGAATGCTTCGTTTAACACTTATCAGATGTATGTAATAAAGAAGTACAACTTATGCAAAAATATACCATGATTAAAATACAAAATAAAAAGTACTAAATTAAATTATTCAACTTATAAACTCATAATTGCCACATAACTCGAAATCTAGTTCTAACCAAAATAGTGTTATAAGGGCACCTGGAGTTCCTAAATGAGATATATTAGTCACAAGCAGACAGATATTGATTTCAAGTAATTGTACCATTACACTGCTGTTATTAGCTTTATTTCTACCCACAAAGTAGTTTAAATAAATGAATTACTTTTCAAAGTGGAAAGGATGCATGAAAACAAATATATATTATTAGTATCTTACTACTTATTGTTGGGATAGTCTGTGAGATAGTCATTATATGCAGAATGCTGGTATAGCTGTACAATGTGTGTATTGTTGAACAATACATGTATTATTATATTTTTTTCAAGCAGTCCTGGAAGTGATGATATGGTCTCTACAGATCCCTGATATCAAAATCATCAGGCCTCTCCGATGTTACATGAAGAGACAAAAGGAATTGAGGAAGCGTACAGCCTCATAAGATTTGTGGTTAGTTCTTCAACATTTTAGGGAGGAACCTACCTACAGAGTTCCTTCAAAACTGTCTGCAAGTGTACCTAGAAGAATTGCTGCTGTTTTGAAGTCAAATCCATCTGGCTGTTTCAGCAGGGAACGGCCTTCTCTGTCTCTCAGAATTCGGCATTGCCGGAAACTACATGAATGCCATCTGGCCCCATTATCTATAATGGAATAACTATAATAGGGGCCACCGGAGATCCGGCTGCAACCCGGCAAACACATCTGAAGAGAATCGGCCGGACAAATACTGCAGCAGTTTTAGTCCTGCTGATTCTTGGCATATTTGCTGAGTTGCGGCAGGATGCTCCCAAATACTAGTGTGAATCTAGCCTTAGATGACTCTTTTCTTCATTAAATTTGCATTGTGTTCATTGATAAAATAAAATATTAACACGAAAAATAAATAATACTGTGCAAAATATAAACGGATTTATACTGTACGGTAAACGCCTTAATGGAAGAAATAAAAAGGCCAATTCAATTTTGTTGTTGCTTCACCTCCCAAAGAATTGAATAAAAAGTGATCAGAAAGTCATACACTCTCCAAAATGGTATCAATAAAACTACGACATTATATGTGATAGTAAATGGCAGCTCTGGAAAGTACAAAATATCACTTAATAAAACAAGTACTCATAACATGGAACATGCAGCAATGTGACCGGAAAAAAAAATATGCCTCTGGAAAGGCAGGGACTGAAAAATGAAAATTCAAAAACAGGAAATCACCTGGTAAGGAAAGGTTTCATTTTAAAGAGAAAGTAAAAAAAGAGAGGTAGGAAAAAGAATGTAGGAGCAACGCAAGATAAATCTCAATACCTTCTAAGTGCAAATTTTGCTCAGGAAATTTAATTTGAATAATAATTTTCTTTTAAAGTATATAAAATAAAGATTTTGGAATTCTGCAATGAAATGTTTGTAAGCTCAGGTGAATATCCTAAAACTAAAAGACCTTATCAATTACTTTTATTACTTTTATCACGAAAATCAAATCAATTGGGAGAGTTTTTTAAAATGATTTTGGCTGATGCTTTAAGAATCCAAATCCTTTAGAATTTTCAGAGGGATGTCTATGGAGAAATCATCAAAGAATTAGCTTCATAAAGCCTTGAAAGTGTAGCTTTGCTCTAATATGTATTTTCATTTCCTTATCACAAACACCAGTTGTGCTCAAGTTCAACCATCCATAATCCCATCTCCTTAGATTTTGATCCAAATCTCCATCTGTAGTAAGCAGAACTTACGGTATTAATATATATACAGCAACTACAAAAAAAAAATAATTCTAGCGCTCAAGTGTAAATTGTCAGAAGAAAAAGTTCTCCCTTTTTATTAGCACTAGTAGTACAGTGTTAATGTGGAAAGGGTAGGGTATTAGAGGTGAGCAGCTGCAAAAGTAGCAGCAGCAGAAGCAGCATAGCATGGAACATACAAGGCAGTAGGTCAGCTGTCTATGGGTGGTACAATAGTAATATTAATGGTAGTGGCAGTAGTGGCAGATCTGTAGTGCTAATAGTGGTGGCAGTATGAGATTAGCAGTGAGGAGTAGCAACTGAAGCCATGGCAGCAGCAGCTATAGTATATTGCACATGTTAGCAGGCAGGAAGCAGCAGTGACATTATGGTAGTGGCATGATGGAGTCAGCAGCAGCTATGTGGAACATGATGGTAGACAGAAAGGCAAGCAGACAGTGTAAAAGATGGGGCACCACCAGCATGGCCAGATCTTTTGATCAGCTTCAGCCGGAGGAGTGATAAAATTCTCCCGAATACAGGCTTGGTTCATTTTTACAAAATTGATGTTTTGGACACTGACGGAGGACAACTTGGTCTGTTTGGGTCACCCCATCCCCTGTTGCAAAGAAAACCCTAAGGTGGCACTGGAGGCTTGGCAAGAAAGAAGACATAGCAATTACAGTGGCAGTTGGGGCCACTTTTGTACTCTGCCTGTCCCAAAGTCAGTGGGGTGAGGGAAAAGGGTATACGCTGGAAAGGTCAGAGTCTAGGTTGGTCTGAACCATTCTGGTCAGTGTTCCCAAGCAGCCATTTCTTTTTGGCTCCCTCCCACCACTGAGACATTTGGGTGTCATGGCCAATGCCATTGTCATCATAGACCTTTTGCTCCTCCTCCTCCTCTGGCAGTGGAAGTTTCTCATCCTACTTATCTTCCATGTGAGTTTCTCCTTTTGATTCATTAGCTGTTTTTCTTCCCCCCCTCCAGCTTTAGTGTCAGCATCTGTTCTAAGATAAATATGAGGGGGATTAGAATGTTCATGCAACAGTTGACCCTACTGACAAACTCTACGGCCTCTTCTTATCTCAAAACAACACATGCTCCCTGCTGAGGCAGTCTGATGTATGACAAAATGATGCACAGCTGTCCTGTAAAGATGCTTTAACATGTACAATGTTGAATTTCTTAAATTTGGAACAATATGGATTATGCGGTGTAGCAGCATTCCTTGGCACCTAAGAAAGGCAGTGTACTTTAATGGCATGAGCCATGCAGGGAACATGTGTTATTTCCCCAGGTACAGTGTGGACACAATTTTGAGGCCATTTTCGCTGACCACATTGCCCAGTTGCACGGTGACAGCCAGTCGAATGTTTGCTGCTTGATTTACTTTAGCAACTGCTCGTCTGTGTGGTAACTCGCCTAGGCTGATCAACTCCAACACCAAATGGCAATGCTTGACTTGACATGTGATAGGAAGAGGTCGTCCATGGTGGAGGAGGTGGATAAGTGCCTGGTGTGCAAGCCAGACCGACACAATCATGGGGTAGCCAAAAGGACCTGGCCTTGTTCGCATGGAGTCTTATTTTGACTGTGCATATTGACCCAAAGGACTGTGAAAACCATGAACTGTCCCTGCCATGACAGGTGCTCAAGGTGTCCACCATGGCACGCCCCTTTCTGTACAGCAGCAATCTCAAGGGGATGCACACATTTTCCGCCACATAAGAGTACAAGTCAGGGATGGATTTTTGGGACAAATAATGCCAGTTAGGTATCTTCCAGCAAGGGTAAGCATGCTCTATCAGTTCCCTAAAGGTAGCAGACTCTACTAAATGGTACAGCAGCGACTGCACCAGCAGCAACTTGGCCAGGTGCGAATTAAGATTGCGTACCAGTGGATTTCTGGACATGTATGTTATGCAAGCAGGTGTGGATCCACTGTGCCACTGACCAGCTATACCCTGAAGGGCCATGGCTCTGTAACTACCTGGTCTTCACTAGAGACTCTGATGGTGAGGATAAGTTTGGACCATTAGGGTAGTTACTAGGTACCACTCCAGAGCAGTCCCTGGGTCAGTGACAGCTGGCCAGGGGGTCAGAGATACCAGTGCAAGCACTAAGGGGAAAGATGTGGTCAGGAAGACCAGAGTCAGGGCACGCAGCGATCAAGCAAAGTCCATAATCAAAGTCCAAGGTCAGAGGCTGGTGGTAATCAAGCAAAATCAATTAAATCGAGAAGCAGGGTCTGGTACACAGAAAAGCAAAAACTTCCAAACACCTTCACACACGGAACTAGACTAGCTAGTGACTAAGATTGCTCAGGCACCTTCCTGGGACAGGAAACACTTATAAATACTTCCTGCAACCCAGCCATAGGCCATAAAAGATGTCTCTGTATTGTCCTTTGATATATTTATACATATTTATTTAGTAGATTCCCCCTCAGCCATCTTTTTTTGTAAAGTAAATAACCAACTTGGTACTGTAGTCCATCCATTCCATGTATTATTTGCACAAGCTCTGCTACTGTATGTCTTTCTTGTACACAGGAACCAGTGATTTGTAAAGTGGTAGAACTATAACTATGTTCTTGTTATGTGCATCTATGCTCCTTTTTGATGCACCTTATGATCGTATTAGTCTTGGCAGCAGCTGCCTGCTACAGTTTAATCTACTGCCAACTAAAATTCTTAATTAGTTTTTCATGTCAGTGTTACCCAGTGTTTTACCATTTAGTATGTACTGGTGGACATGTATTTTCTTTCCCATGTGCATAATCTTACATTTGTCCGTGTTAAAGCTCATCTGTCACTTCTCTGCCCAAGCATCCAATCTACCCAGATCGATCTGTATCAGTATACTGTACTTTTTTTTGTTAATTACTTTACACAGTTTACTATCATCAGCAACAATTGATATTTTACTGTGCACCCCCTTAGGATAATTTATAAATGTATTGAAGAGAATAGGGCCTAATATTGCCCCCCGTGCTACCGTACTAGGGACTCTAACCCAGTCTTAGTATATACCATTAATAATTATTCTGTTTTCTATCACTGGGCCAGTTACTTACCCACATACATACACACATTTCCCTCAGTCATTGGCGTACTGCTAATGGAGGCAGACCATGCAGCTGTTATGGGGCCCATGGTGGAGGGGTGCCCATAGATAACTAAACGGCTCCCCCCAAATTACATTTAATACAGGCTCCCCTTCAGAGCCCCTGTGTTCAATGCAGTCCAGAGGCTCAGAAAGGTAAAGGACCTGTGATGATGTCATTACAGGTCCTGCACCATCTAGTAATGGAAAGTGCAGCTGCTAGGACCTGTGATCATCACAGTCCTTCAACCCCTTACAGCACTGAGAAGAACTGCAAGTGAAGCTCTACACTTAGCTTGAACTGAGTGAGTAATGGAAGGTTCTCCCCATTTCTCTCCATGTGCCCCCATTCATTTTTAGCTCAATAGTAGTACCTCATGACTTATTGATTCTCATACCTCAGACGTGCCAAATTATAATTGAGAAGTCACTCACATATAGTACTGCAGGCTACTATAATCTCCACAGTGACCATAATGTAAAATTTACACACATATCTATACACACTGCATCTATTATATCCTGTACCTCCCACATCAGTACTGTGCTGTATACAATATATACCTGTATCCACTGCATATTTTATAACTCATACTTCTCCCATCAATACACTGTTGTATATAATATAGTGGTGTACTGATATGTGAGGAACAACGTATAATAGATGTAGTGTACACAGATACATTATATCCAGCAGCTTACTGATTATGTGAGGTAAGAGGTACAGTATGATAGCATGATATGATAGTAAGATATGTAGTATGTACAGATATATATATATATATATATATATATATATATATATATATAGAGAGAGAGAGAGAGAGAGAGAGAGAGAGAGAGCAGTGTACTGATCTGAGAGGTATGAGGTATAATTTGTACCTCACAAATCAGAAGACTGCTGCATTTACTATATAGCTGTACATACTGCATACACTATTATACCTTTTACCAAGTAACAGTAGGCTGTGACTTGTAACATGGGACCTGTGACATCATTTCTCCCTTTGCCCACTCAGTTCTACCAGAATGATCTCTCCCTCCAACTCCAGCCTCACTGCTCCTATCCTGCAAGTCCCAAACAGAGATGAGACACTGCCAGAGCAGAGGGATTGCCAGGGGACAATAATACTGAGTATTTTGTATTTCATGGTGGTATTTATTTGGCGGTGTTAGGGAGATATTTTGAGCTGCAAAATGATATTTATATAGTGAAGTTGGGGGTATTTAGGCTACACGCTAGTATAAGATGCTTCTTGGAGGTATTTTGGGTGACATGGTGGTCTCAGACACTGCTGTGGAGGTATTTTATGCAGCACAGTTACAGCCGTTGCTGGGGAGGCATTTTATGCTGCACCAGTAATAAGCCTAGATGCTTAGTACATTTTCTGGCTTATTACTGCAATGGAATGCCTTCCTTGATCTCAGCCTAGGGGAAGCGTTCCTGCCTAGCAAGCGCACACTTCCAGGTTTTTGACCTTTCAGATGTTGTGGCCACATTTGACCATGGCATCTGAGAGGTTAAATGCCTGTGATCAGCAATAATGCAGATCGCAGACATTAGTCCCTAGTGTCTGCTGTGTCATCTTTAAAGGTGTTCTATATCTTTTTCTTACTAGTAATTAGAGATGAGCGAGCACTAAAATGCTCGAGTGCTCGTTATTCGAGTCAAACTTTTCCCGATGCTCGAGTGCTCGTTTCGAATAACGAACCCCATTGAAGTCAATGGGAGACTCGAGCATTTTTGCGGAGGACCAAGGCTCTGCCTAGGGAAGGCTGGGTGAAAACCTGGAAACCTCAGAAAATGATGGAAAC
>ONZH01016706.1:0-46001 GCA_900303285.1 Rhinella marina
TATATAAAAGAGTTTTGCAGGCACGCAGAACGCACAGTACAGGTGCCAAATAAAAGGACTTTTTTTAAAATATGTCTGATTACACAAGCCGTGTACTAACAGGTCAGACGGTGGGTATTAACAGCACGTATATAAAGAGTTTTGCAGGCACGCAGACGCACAGTACAGGGCCAAATAAAAGGACTTTTTTTTAATATTCTAGGTACGACAGCCGTGTACTACAAGGTCAGACGGTGTGTATTAACACCACGTATATAAAAGAGTTTTGCAGGCACGCAGAACGCACAATACAGATTCAAATAAAAGGCCTTTTTTTTAAATATTTCTAGGTACACAGCCATGTACTACAAGGTCAGACGGTGTGTATTAACACCACGTATATAAAGAGTTTTGCAGGCAAGCAGAACGCACAGTACAGGTGCCAAATAAAAGGACTTTTTTTTAAATATGTCTGATTACACAGCCGTGTACTAACAGGTCAGACGGTGGGTATTAACAGCCACGGATATAAAAGAGTTTTGCAGGCACGCAGCAACGCACAGTAACAGGTGCCAAATAAACAGGACTTTTTTTAAATATGTCTGA
Source organism: Rhinella marina (assembly GCA_900303285.1). Lineage (NCBI taxonomy): Eukaryota > Metazoa > Chordata > Amphibia > Anura > Bufonidae > Rhinella > Rhinella marina. Next base: position 586 of record ONZH01016706.1, read on the forward strand.
TTACACAGCCGTGTACTAACAGGTTCAGACGGTGGGTATTACAGCACGTATATAAAAGAGTTTTGCAGGCACGCAGAACGCACAATACAGGTGCCAAATAAAAGGACTTTTTTTAAAATATTTCTAGGTACAGCAGCCGTGTACTACAGTCAGAAGGTGTGTATTAACACACGTATATAAAAGAGTTTTGCAGGCACGCAGAACGCACAATACAGGTGCCAAATAAAAGGACTTTTTTTTAAAAATATTTCTAGGTACACAGCAGTGTACTACCAGGTCAGACGGTGTGTATTAACACCACGTATATAAAAGAGTTTTGCAGGCACGTAGAACGCACAGTAACAGGTGCCAAATAAAAGGACTTTTTTTTAATATGTCTGATTACACAGCGTGTACTACCAGGTCAGAAGGTGGGTATTAACACCACGTATATAAAAGAGTTTTGCAGGCACGCAGAACGCACAATACAGGTGCCAAATAAAAGGACTTTTTTTTTTAAATATGTCTAGATTACACAGCAGTGTACTACCAGGTCAGACGGTGGGTATTAACAGCACGTATATTAAAGAGTTTTGCAGGCACGCAGAACGCACAGTACAGGTGCCAAATAACAAGGACTTTTTTTTAAATATGTCTAGGTACACAGCCGTGTACTACAAGGTCAGACGGTGTGTATTAACACCACGTATATAAAAGAGTTTTGCAGGCACGCAGAACGCACTGATACAGGTGCCAAATAAAAGGCCTTTTTTTTTAATATGTCTAGATTACACAGCCGTGTACTAACAAGGTCAGACGGTGGTATTAACACCACGTATATAAAAGAGTTTTGCAGGCACGCAGAACGACAGTACAGGTGCCAAATAAAAGGACTTTTTTTAAATATGTCTGATTACACAGCCGTATACTAACAGGTCAGACGGTGGGTATTAACAGCACGTATATAAAAGAGTTTTGCAGGCACGCAGAACGCACAGTACAGGTGCCAAATAACAGGACTTTTTTTTTAAATATGTCTGATTACACAGCCGTGTACTAACAGGTCAGACGGTGGGTATTAACAGCACATATATAAAAGAGTTTTGCAGGCATGCAGAACGCACAATACAGGTGCCAAATAACAGGACTTTTTTTTAAATATGTCTGAGTACACAGCCGTGTACTAACAGGTCAGACGGTGGGTATTTACACCTGGTATACAAAAGGGTATTGCAGGCACACAGAACCCAGAACACTAGAGCCAAAGAAACTGTATTTAAAAAAAAAAAAATGTACACAGCCGTATACTGCCAGAAGATCAGATGGTGCATATACACACTTGGTATATAACAGGGTTTTGCAGCCAAAAAGAACGCAGAACAGTAGTGCCAAATATAGTTTGGTATGTAGCAGAGCACCTAATACACCACTAATGCCTCTCTCTGTCCCTACTCCAGCAGCTATCCCTGAATACAGCAGCTGTTCTCTGCAGAGTGTATATAGTAGTAAAGCTAACACTGGTACTGCACTATAGTAGCCCTGATAAGGGCTTTTAATCATGCTCCTGCCTGTCCAACAGCTAAACCTATCTCTCCCTTCTCCAGCCTCTGTCCCTGACTAAGTTCACGCAGCATATGCGAACGAGCAGGAAGACCTGAGTTATTAATATTCGAGGTCACGTGGTTTTTCCAGCCAATCCATGTAGACGCCATTTTCGCGCTGCCAGCGTGCTCCGCGGGCCTGTCATACCCCCCTGCATGGTGATTGGTGGAAAAGAGCGCCAGGGAAGGTGGGAGGGGAAACGAATTCCTAAGTGCGCCATCGCCGTTATACTCGATCGAAATCGAGTATGCCGAATAGCGTAGTATTCGATCGAATACCGGCTCGATCGAACACTACTCGCTCGTCTCTAATGTTTACATGAATTAACTGTGGTTAGTTGGGAAGAGAGATATACCTGTACAAGCTTACATCCCCCAGCAGCCAGGCAGTCTGTAACCAACTGAGCCTACCAAGAGCCGCAGCCCCACAGCAAGCCAGGAGCCGCCGGACGAGCACCACAGGCCCAGCACAGCTTGTCCATGCTTTCAGGAACTCAACTGAAAGCTGGCAGGTCCATTCACACTCATATGCAGTCTTCTGCTAATTAAAACACCTAAGCTGGGTGGGAGGAGTGCTGATACCAGATATAGAAATGCAAATATAACAAAAAGAGAAAATGTATCACCTGGATCGCACATCCAAAAGTATGCCTTTGATCACTAGTGCTTCTCAGCAAAATTATATGGCTTCTCAGCGCATATACAGCGGCACCGCCCCTGAACTAGAGGCATTGGTGTGCAATTTGATCAAACAGCATAAGCCCACTCACCACGTCAAGGTTGCCTCTCAGAGTGGGACCTACTCTAAAGCGATGCAGCACCGCGCAGCGACATCACGACGCGCTCCAGCGGCGGCGGGGCCAGTCGCCAGAAAATCATTTTACACCAGTTAAAAAGGTTGTCCTTGCCCAGGGTTCACCATTATGTCTTCATATAATATTATATAAATAAAGAGGATAAAGGTGGAAAAGCTCGGGACCCAGAAGGCTAAAATAAGGGGTAGGGGTGAGAAACCATGGAGGCTAGTCCTTATCTAGAACACCATAGTTAATATGCCTTTTTGGCTAATATTCAGGATTCAAATCCAGGGTTATCATTACTACAGCAGGGTGATACTCTTAGTAATTAGGCGAGTGACTACTGTGAGAAGCATAGGAATAGGACTGCAGCAAAGTTCAGATTTATGCTGGTAAAAATCTATTCTATTAGACCATAAATTCCAAACAGTGCACTGAGTTTTGGGCAGTGGTATACCTTTATTGGATGCATACCACTTGACTTCTACAGGGCCCAGCACTGAACTGCTTCTTCTCTTCGCAATGTGAAAACACTGCATTTTTATGCAGCTGTCAAAAGGTGGAGCTCAATGCAAAGAGATTATAACCGCTTCCATGGTAATTGTAATAATTTCTATGTGGTAGCTGCAGACAGCCAGCTTTGTAATAATAGGGAAGCAGGAAATTTATCAATGTATTTATGCCAGTTCACTGGCGTAAATACATTGAGAAATAACCTATTCAAGAGGAGTGCCATATTTTTGAGGCATATTTTCCACTTTTTGCAACATAAAATGTGAGTGAGGCCAAAGGTGACTTGGTGGTATTACAATTTGTTTTTACTTTTTTTTTCTTTTAAAATTATTTTTATTAGTTTTCAAAGATATAAACATACAATACAACATTGTTATAGCAAGTCAAAATTGCCAAACAGTACAGTCATCTTCATCCCACCTTATTGTAACAGGGCTGTCATAGGGAGCCTCTGCATCAAGGGCCTTTATACATAGCGGTATGGGTGTGTCACCCAAAGTATAACAAGATAAGAGATCTTTATTCAGTAAGCGGAAAAATTTCAAATATTATTGACTGTAATTAAGGTGAATATAATAGAAACATATTGCAGTAATGTGGGGAAGGGGGAAAAGATGGGGGGAGGGGTTAAACTGGAAACAACTGTAGAGATAATCCCAGAAGTTGTGAGGGAGGAAAGGATTTCGTTCAACGCCAGTCTTATAGGTCTACCATCTGGTTATCAGTGGCATGTGTAGGAAGTCAGAAATGTGCCCAAAACCAGGTCCAATGTCAGATAATTATCAATTGTAGTGGTCTAAAAGGGGAACACCTCTGGATGAAATTAACTACTAGCATAGGATTATTGTCCCTTTATCCAAGGGTTCCATATCTTGATATATTTACTGCGGCATCTGAGATCCCAGTGAGAAAGTTCTTCAAGTCTAGCCACATCATTGACTTTAATTAACCATTGTGCGACTGTCAGGGCTGGTTTTAGAAAAAATGTGGCCCTGGGCAAAATCAAAAGTGGGGCCCCAAATATTGTAATAATGTACTAACAACACAGTTTAGTTCTGTCGATTCCGGCCCACCATCACAGATTTACATCCCATAAAGCCCATCACTCAGATCTTCACCCTCATGGCCCCAGAATATACCACATGCCCCCTCCCCTCACAGCAATGAGTTCCCTCACTCACGGCATCTGAGAATGTTAAAAACCGGAAGTGTGGGATTCCTCTTCAGCGCCCTGTTCTATAAATAAGCTACAGCCTCTACTAGGCTTCCAGGCTCATTGTCAGTATATCCCAGTTCAGGACACTAGGTGGCAGCACTTAACTGTGGTATAGTGATTTCTATACAGACTAATAGAGCAATTTACTGATGATTGTAAGTTGTGGTCCACTTGGGGGACTTAACAAAAAGTAAAAAAAATAAATAAAAAAAAGTTTTGAAAACACCTTCAAAATTAAAATCACCCCCATTCCCCAAAATAAAAAAAAAACACAAAATAGAAATAGCATTATGGGTATCACCGCATACGAAAACACGAAATTCACATTTTTTTTCATCACTTTATCTCCCAAGAAAATTTAATAAAAAGTGATAAAGTCATACACACCTAAAAATGGTACTGTCAAAAATGGCAGATCACCCCGCAAAAAATGAGCCCCCACACATCTCCATAGAAATAACTATAAGAAAGTTATGAGGGTCAGAATATCACGGTAATTTTTTACAAAGTGAGTCCTAATGAGGGGGTGCTGCTACGGTTGCCACTTTACCCAACAAAAAAAATACTGGTTACACAAGTTAAAAAGGTTGGTGTGGGTTAATACGGGTGTTATTTGATCATATTTTCCGTTTTACGCAATTTTTATTTTGCAATAAAATCAAACATTTCATTGTTGGGGACATCCTGTGTATTTAAGTTTTATTTGGCCTCTATTTTTTATATGTTTCTGTGGGGATTCAAACTCCCAACCAGCTACATTAAAGTCAAGAACCTTAACCACTGTGCTATAGAGCTCAATGTTTAAGGGGTTCTGTAGTTCTCTAAAACTGATGATCTATCCTCTGGATAGATCATCAGCATCTGATCGGTGGCGGCCGACACCAAGGACCCCTGCCTATTAGCTGTTTGAGAAGGCAGCGGCGATCCAGGAGCGCCGCAGCCTTCTCTGTGTTTATCGCAGGTCCAGTGACGTCACGACTAGTATCACTGGCCTGGGCGGGGCTAAGCTCCATTCAAGTGAACAGAGCTTATCCCCGCCCAGGCCAGTAAAACTAGTCATGACGTCACTGGACCTGAGGAAAACACAGAGAAGGCCGCGGCGCTCCTGCAGCGCCACTGCCTTCTCAAACAGCTGATCGGCGGTCGGACCGCTGCCGTTTAGATGCTTATGGTCTATCCAGGGGATAGATCAGGGATCTCAAACTTGTGGCCCTCCAGCTGTTGCAAAACTACAACTTCCAGCATGCCCCAATAGCTGTAGGCTCTCCTGGCATGATGGAAGTTGTAGTTTTACAACAGCTGGAGGGCCAAGAGTTTGAGATCTCTGGGATAGATCATCAGTTTTACAGAACTGCAGAACCCCTTTAAGTCATAGCTGAAAAACCTCATAAAGGTTTCTCTTGTATTAAAAACCTCATAGAAGTTTCTATTGTATCATAGAAGAGAAACTTCTATCAGGTTTTTCAAAACGGACTTAACACTGAGCTCTGTACCCCTGTGGTTAAGGTTCCTACCTTTAATGTATAAAGGTTGTGAATTCAAATCCCCACAGAAATTAGATTTATATATATACATAGGGTATACCCAAGCATAGTGACCATGCTTGGGAACATCCCCTTTCATGTTAATGGACACATCCATATATGGAGTCAGAGCAGGGATTCCTCAGCTGGGAAATTCCCTGCTCCCAACAGTGATCTGATCTGAAGCTGCCATCGGACTGAAACAGGGGGGGGGAACCTAACTGCCCAGTTTGCCCCACTAACTCTTTGTTATGAGTACAGTCATGGCCAAATGTTTTGAGAATGGCACAAATATTATATTTTCACATGATCTGCTGCCCTCTGGTTTTTATGTGTGTTTGTCAGATGTTTTTATCACATACAGAAATATAATTGCAATCATATTATGAGTAACAAAAGCTTATATTGACAGTTAGAATGAGTTAATGCAGCAAGTCAATATTTGCAGTGTTGACCCTTCTTCTTCAGGACCTCTGCAATTCTCCCTGGCATGCTCTCAATCAACTTCTGGACCAAATCCTGACTGATAGCAGTCCATTCTTGCACAATCAATGCTTGCATTTTGTCAGAATTTGTAGGTTTTTGTTTGTCCACCCGTCTCTTGATGATTGACCACAAGTTCTCAATGGGATTAAGATCTGGGGAGTTTCCAGGCCATGGACCCAAAATCTCTATGTTTTGTTCCCTGAGCCATTTAGTTATCACCTTTGCTTTATGGCAAGGTGCTCCATCATGCTGGAAAAGGCATTGTTGATCGCCAAACTGCTCTTGGACGGTTGGGAGAAGTTGCTCTCGGAGGACATTCTGGTACCATTCTTTATTCATGGCTGTGTTTTTAGGCAAGACTGTGAGAGAGCCGATTCCCTTGGCTGAGAAGCAACCCCACACATGAATGGTTTCAGGATGCTTTACAGTTGGCATGAGACAAGACTGGTGGTAGCGCTCACCTCGTCTTCTCTGTATAAGCTGTTTTCCAGATGTCCCAAACAATCGAAAAGGGGATTCATCAGAGAAAATGACTTTACCCCAGTCCTCAGCAGTCCACTCCCTGTACCTTTTGCAGAATATCAGTCTGTCCCTGATGTTTTTTTCTGGAGAGAAGTGACTTTTTTGCTGCCCTCCTTGAGACCAGGCCTTGCTCCAAGAGTCTCCGCCTCACAGTGCATGCAGATGCACTCACACCTGCCTGCTACCATTCCTGAGCAAGCTCTGCACTGCTGGTAGCCCTATCCCGCAGCTGAAACACTTTTAAGAGACGGTCCTGGCGCTTGCTGGTCTTTCTTGGGCGCCATGGAGCCTTTTTGGCAACAATGGAACCTCTCTCCTTGAAGTTCTTGATGATGCGATAGATTGTTGACTGAGGTGCAATCTTTCTAGCTGTGATACTCTTCCCTGTTAGGCCATTTTTGTGCAGTGCAATGATGACTGCACGTGTTTCTTCAGAGATAACCATGGTTAACAGAAGAGAAACAATGATGCCAAGCACCAGCCTCCTTTTAAAGTGTCCAGTGGTGTCATTCTTACTTAATCATGACAGATTGATCTCCAGCCCTGTCCTCATCAACACCCACACCTGTGTTAATGGAGCAATCACTGAAACGATGTTAGCTGGTCCTTTTAAGGCAGGGCTGCAATGATGTTGAAATGTGTTTTCGGGGATAAAGTTCATTTTCTAGGCAAATATTGACTTTGCAAGTAATTGCTGTTAAGCTGATCACTCTTTATAACATTCTGGAGTATATGCAAATTGCCATTATAAAAACTGAAGCAGTAGACTTTGTAAAAATTTATATTTGTATCATTCTCAAAACTTTTGGCCATGACTGTAGTCTAGCACATGCTAACAAAGGTCTAATCAGGCTTTTCATGTCTGCTGAGAGGTCATAAGGTAATAGCAATAATAAAGCAATTGCTGGTGTATGTGGGAGTTTATGGTTCGGTACAAAATATTCTTTAGGTCTTTTATGTTAAACTTCAGTCCCATGTCTCTCCCCCATTCTTTAATATAATAGAGTGTATTAGGTAGTTCTGCTTCTTGTAGGTTATGATTTATTTTTGAGAGAAGCTTAGTTGGAGTACTAACTTGGGCTATAACCTTTTCATACCAGGAGAGATCAGAAGACTGTCGTCTCTGTGTTATACCTCATTTCGATCCAGATTTCATATATTTATAATGTAATATATTTAGGTGGGGTATTTGGAATTTGAGTCCAAGTTCTGTCCCATTACGATCTAGTAGTTCTTCTATTGTTTTATTACTTTTCTTAATTTGGGGTGGTAATGATTGGAAACCAGGGTCAGTGGGACAGAAACAATCACTGAGTCTCAACACGGAAAGGGGAGGTGTAATCAATGTCTTCTAATGGTTTTGCCTCTCCAAACCCCTATAGTAGCAGCTATTAGTGAGCCATCATTTACAGACTTAGTCAAGTTATCAGTGTCTGCAAAGACCAAGTGTCTCAGTGGGAGCTGTACTATGTGTTCTTCTATAATTATTGATTGTTTATGTGTCGGTTTTCTGATCCATTCCACTACTCTCACCAAATGTACTGCTTTATAAAATCTGTGAAGAGATGGAAAACTGATTCCTCAACGGGAAAATGGAAGCTGTAAGATCTTATGAGAAATTCTGGGTTTTATTCCTCCCCAAATATAGGATGAGCAAAGTCTGTGGATCTGTGTAAAAAATTTACGAGGTAATCTGATAGGCAGAACTTGAAGCAAATATGTTATTTTGGCAATAATCAGTGAGTTAAAAATATTCCTACGGCCTAGCCAAGAGATAAATGTTGGGGATCAGGAGCTTAGCAACTCAGGAATCTCTTTTAACAGGGGTTGATAGTTTGGCTCATATAGTTTACTAAGATCTGGGGTGATATTGATGCCCAGGAATTTAATGGAATCTGAGGTCCAAGAGAAAGGGCAACTCGTCTTGAGGTCTTCCATTATGTGGGTTGGTACATTTATTCCTAATGCTTGTGATTTGGTAGGATTAATTTTGTGGTTGGTTATATAACCAAATGCCTCAAAGATCTGTAAGATGACTGGGAATGCCTGTATAGGGTAAGATATCATCAGAAGAAGATCATCTGCATATGCAGCTTGTTTGACCTCAAACTCTTTGCAGATCAACCCTCTTACATTTGCAAATTGTCTTATCTTCTGTAACAAGGATTCCAGTGTCAGAATGAATAGGATGGGTGATAGTGGGCATCCCTGTCTCGTTCCATTGTTTATTTTGACAGCTGAAGATAATGTGTCATTGACCTTCATATAAGCACTAGGGGATACATACATGGAGAATATTGAATCTATAAAGGGAGAGGGAGATCCAAACTTTGACAGAGTGCTGCATACAAAGGGCCAGGCCACTCTGTCAAAGGCCTTCTCTGTGTCAGTTCCCAGCAACACCAGGGATCTTTTCTTTTGTTTAGTTAGACTGATCGAGTTGATTATCTCATATGTATTATCCCTACCCTCACGTCTGGGGATAAACCCGGTTTGGTCAGAGTGAATAAGATCATTTAATAACGGTTTAATTCTGGATGCCAGAATTTTGGCAAATACCTTGACATCTACATTCAGCAATGATATTGGGCAATAATTTGAGCATAAACTAGGGTCTTTCTGAGGCTTATGAATTAAGGTAATGTGTGCTGCTAGTGACTGAGGCAGAAAAGGAGCACCTAATAAGGAGGAATTGAAGGCTTTAAGTAAATAGGGTGCTAATGAGTCTAAAAATGTGTTATAATATAGCAATGGCAGTTCATCCTGGCCCGGAGATTTCCCTTCAGCCATGGATCTCAAAGCCGCATTGAGCTCTTGTAATTGGATTGGTTTGCACAGTCGTGTAGCTTGTTCAGGGGATATACAGTAGATGGTAATGTGAGTTCTTTCAAGAAGGTACCCATAAGCTTATTTTTCATGGCTCTCACTGTTTCCGAGTCTGATTCATTAATGTTATATAAAGCTGAATAATAGTTATGCAAAGCCTGCACTATGTCATCATCATCTTTCATCAGAGTCTTCTCGTTTAATAGCAGATATTCTGGATTTCCGTCTACGTTGCTTTATCATAGCAATCATAAATTTAGTTGGTTTATTTCTATGGGCAAAATTTTTTTGCCTCAGTGATAAGTAAAACTTAGCAGACTGAACATTCAGAACATCTCGTAGTTCTTCACTAGTCACTGTCAGTTCTAATAAATGATGATCAGCCAAGGAGCTCTTATGAATGGCTTCTAGTTTTGATATTTTATTGTAAAGGACAGTAATTTTTTCTTTTCTGACCTTGTTCAAGTGGGAAGCTATGGAAATAAAAACTCCCCTAATGACAGATTTGTGTGATTCCCATAAAATATGTGGGGTTATGTTGCATAAAGGGCGAAAACTCTTTTAGACTGTTTTCTACTTTCTTTTTTTTTATATCCGGGCTATCAAGGATTGTTTCATTCAGTCTCCAGATATATACCTTTGGGCGAGCATTGGGAAGTGCAAAGGACATGATGACCGGAAAATGATCAGAGTGGACCACATAACCTATCTGGATTTCAAATGCATATGAGATAGGGGGACAAAAAAGTAATCTAGTCTGTGATAGGATGAGTGAGTAATGTGTGTAGTCTTCCTGTTTTGGATGGAGAGAATGCCATATATCAATCAGCGAGCTGTGTTGTTTCATCATCTTCTTGATTGCAGACAGTGTTCTAAAGGGCACTGCCAATTTACCCGTGGAGGAATCTAGTGCTGGATCTAGAGATACATTTAAATCTCCAGCCACTATTGTGATTCCCTCTCTAAATTCTTCTAACATCTGCATCACCTTGGCTTGTGGGCTGTGTTGAGGGCATATAAGTTAGCAAATGTGTTTATCTGCGAGTCCAAGCAACTTTTTATGAATAAGAATCTGCCATTGGTGTCGGTTTTGATTTCTTTTAGCGTGAAATTAACATGTTTATGGAGACCAATACTGACTCCTAGATTATGTGAAAATACAGATGTACTAGGGTACCAGATAGAGTGACAGAGAGTTAAATCTGGGGTTTTGCCATGTTTAAAATGAGTTTCCTGAATGAGCACTATTTGCACTTTTTCTTTGTGGTAATGTCTAAGGATTTGGTTTCATTTGGGTGGGGACAGTAATCCTCTAACATTGTATGTCACTATTCGTAGACTATCCATTTATGTCTGAATGTAAAGTGTGACTACAGCTTGTTAAAAACATACCCTGATGTGAAAAGTTCACTATAGTCTGTTCAGAGGGTAGACTGGTGTATCAACCTCACAGGTCCAGGAAGATTTAGGAGAGGCGGGGAAAGGTAGTAAGACTGCAAAACAGAAAGATACATGAAAAACAACTAAACTTATAACAAAAGTGGAAAGTAGTATAAGGAGACCATTACTCTCCTGGGGGAATCTGACTAGGTTCTTACACCAAACCCAAGTTATGAGGTGCAAAAGGAGGAAAGCATTAAACATCCTATAAGAACTAAGGAAGCAACATAGGTTACACATGAAGGAGAATTTGCACAGTCAGAGAAATAATCTGTACATTAGTATGGGAACATAATGTGAAGTTAGAGACACTTTTGTGTAATTACCTCTCATCCATCCCATGGACATCTCTGCTCCACCTCCACCACAAACTCTCTAAACAACATTCAACATTCAATTAACTTATGCTAGTGGTCAATTGAGCACAGACAGAGACATCCTACTATGTGGGATGCAATAGGAGGCAATTAGACTAAGATTTCAACATATGAGTATACTATCTGAGCACAGTGAAACCTGGTTTGATACATAATAAATAATTCACTCTTCTTTGAAAGAATCTGGTGCTGATTCAGCTTCCCTTGTCTTCTTGATCTCTGGGATTTGCCATGGCTTACCAGCTCCCAAGGAGTAGGAGGTGTTATCTCAGGTGGAATGTATATATCATTGGTCACCTACTAGTCTGGAATGTCCAGGTCCTCAATCTCTAGGGTTGAGAAAACATCTGGGAGATCCTTTTGTGATCTGATGTTAAACTTTTTATCTCGCCATGATATCATCATTCCAAAAGGAAAGAGCCATCTGAAAGTGATATGTTTATGTCTCAAATAGTCAGTGAGAGGTTTGAGTATACATCTCTTATTTAGTGTAGCAGGGCCAGGTCTTGAAATAGCAATATATTGGATCCTTCATATTCGATGTTGGAACACTCTCTAGCTTTTTTCATCACTAACTCCTTTTGAGCATAATTCAAGAACCTGCATATAATGTCCCGAGGTGGGTCAGTAGGCTTTGGCTTAGGGCGTTAGGCCCTGTGTGCCCTTTCCAGCACTATGGGATCTGTATATTCTTCTCCTAGTAATGAAGCGCATATTTCCATGACAGCTTTGGGGACTGTCTCTGGGGCTACAGATTCAGGTACTCCTCTTAGTTGTACAGTATGTTGTTTCTTCTACCCCTGTAGTCTTGGTCCTCTAGATAATCATATAAGTGGTTTAGATGTTGTTTGTAAATTAAGAGAGTGTCCATATTCTTTTTTGTATAGTCAATTATGTGAGATTGTGTTGCTTCCAAATTTTCTACACGTTGACCAATTTGTCTCATTTCTCTCTTTATCTCTGCCAACCCCTCAAGCACAGGATTCAAAGCTTTGGTGAGAGCTTGTGAAATAAAGTATCTTGAGATAGGAAGGTCTGCAAAGGCATCTACTCCATCTTCATTGTCGCTATCTCTATCAGACTGCAATAAGGTATTGTGGCTTGAAGCACCTTTAGGGAGAGAGGTGTCATTGCAGCTGCAGCTGCTTGTGACTTTTTCATGACAAACTTGTTCAAGTCTGTTTGAGACAGAGAGGATGGTTGTTGTTGTTGTCTGGGAGGATCTGGGATCAATATTTGCCGACCTTCACCATATGTGCATAACCTCTTTGCCCCTCTAAGCGGAATGGTTCTCCTTCACATGTGCATGAGTTAATACATAGAGTTACTCAGTCATTTCAGGGTTTTTAAGTAGGATTGCCGCAGGAAAGGGCGAGAAGTGGAATACCCTGATAAATAGGTTTTTATAAAGTGTGTAACAGAACCCAGATAGAAATCAAGTCCCGAACTCTTATTGGGTCATATACCGATGAGGCTGAAGAGCAATTAGGGCTTTGAAGTTGGATTGTGACGTCCCGGTACTTGTGCCCCAGTGAGTACAGTATTTCTCTACCTGAGTATATAATATTCACGGTCCTAAGGAACAGGTAGTTCGCAGAAAGAACAGAACCTCTGTCTAACCCCACAGATACTGTGGTGTCAATTAACAATGGCATCTGAGAGGTTAAATGACCAAGATCAGAGTCATCTCCATTGATGGTCACTGTTTTGGGTGTCAGCTGTATTATATAGCTGGTAATCGCCATGTATGGAGCCAGCTCAACATTTGAGAATGCTCTATACAACTCATTAAAACACATTTATTACATGTACATGATTATGTGTTAAGGGGCTAATTCTTTCAGTCAGCTGATAACCCAACCAGAACTGATAATTTGCTGGATCTGGTGCTGTCAAACAGACCAGATACAATATGAGAGAGATATCGAAACTGGCCTGCCAGACACCCCTGCCGCTAGTATGAAAGTAGCCTTAGAAAAGCTAAATTCAGTTGACTAAAGGAAGAGACTACACTTGTAGACGAGGACAATAATATGGTGAATAAGGACACTGAAGCTAAATGTAGAGTTTTTACAGAATACTTTTACAGAATGAATACTTTAGTAAAGTTTATACCCTTTGGTAACAGTGGTGTTCATTTAACTGACAGTACACAAACACTAGCAACAAGCTTTATAAAAGTAGATAATTTCCTTTTGGTCAGAACTCAAAAACATACACAATTCATGCTCTGTAGCAGGCTGACATTAAAGGGATTTTCCTAGACTAGAATATTGATGGTTTATCCTCAGGATAGATCATCAATATCTGATCGTAGGGTTCTGACTCTCGACATCCCTGATGAGCAGGTTGAAGAGGATGCAGCACTCTGATGAGTGCTGGGGACTCCTCACAGCACACTCAACACAGTACATTGTCAAGCAGCTGTGGTTGGTATTGCAGCTGCTCAGGCTCATTAACTTGAATGGTACAGAGCTGCATATGTGATTGATAAATGTGACATCACTAGCATAGTAGGCCATAGCACTTACCGGAGTTCTATGGCCTCTTCAAACAGCTATCTTGTATGGGTTGTTTGATGTTGGAACACCTCTAAGATGCCAATAAACAGAATATGCATTAATATTAATAATTTATGAGTGTTGACTTTACAAATTGTGGATACATTCCCTCTTCAGAGTCCCAAGCCTTACCAGTGAGACAACCATATTTTGGGTAGAGATGGTGCAGTTAATTGACTGAGTTAAGGTGGATTTTCATGAGTAGATAATCAGGTAGATTGTTGGGAAAAAATGTTTCTCCAAATGCTTGTTCCGCACAATCTGCCCATGCAAAAGTACAGCAGATCACCCAATGAACGAGGTGTTCATCGGGTGAAACTGATGTTCATGCAGGCATCTAAATTATCATTTCTGGACAGCAGATGTATCAACAGCGATCTGCTGCCCAGAAACAATGCAGCTGTATAAAGCCTCATTCACACGTCAGTGTTTTGCATCAGTGATTGCGAGCCAAAACCAGGATTAGAGCCTCTACAGAGATAAGGTATAAGGGACAGATCTGCACCTGTTCTGTGTTTAGAGCCACACTTGGTTTTGGCTCACAATAACTGATGGAAATCACTGACCAAAACACTTATGTGTGAATGAGACATAAGGATCAGCAATTGCAATAGTAATCCCTCATTCTCATACCATGGAGGCGATCGCTGCATGTAAATGCAGTGCTTATCCCCCACTGAGCGAGCAACCGACTGTCAGGAAGGAATACTTCTTTCCCAACAATCTGCTGATCATCTGGGCGCGTAAATGCACCATATTTAATAGGGGTAAATAAATTATATGTATTATACTAATGAATAGGATTCCACTGCATTATAATATAAATACAATTCCATAATAGATAAAACATAAATTAATTTACTTGCTAAAAGCTGGTTTTATTTTTGGGTGAATTAACTCTGATTCATTGTCTGCATAGAATAAATGTATGGTACTGTACTTCAAAAGGATTTAACACTGTTTTATTCTCTATTAATTGTATAGGCCTGCTGCACACAGTAGTAATACTAGTGGATACCATTTTCTGTTAAATTAGCCTATGGGAAAATCAGTGTCTATAAATCTTTCATGTCACTGGTAAAGGTTATGAAGAAACCCCAGCCATAGGAAAGACCTGGTTCTCCTTGATTTGTGTGGCTGCAAGCTAGCTAGGCGCTGATCACCCTAGAGACTGACATAGAAAATGTAAAACGATAACCATTCATTTTGCATAGAGAACCTATCTAGTTATTTTATTTGGCATTAAATGTCATGGGTTCACTTTATACAGTATCATGGTTATTTCAATCTTTTGGGAACTATTTCTGCTGCTTATTTATAAAATAATAATAATAATAATAATAATAATAATACAACCATTTTGGTTGCTCTTTAAAAATAATGCAGTTTAAAGACTTTCTAGGTTTTCTTATCACATGCAGACTAAACTCATTTCCAATTTCCGGGTAGCAGATATGTAATAGGTTGCATTAGTACATCATTATAACTGACTGAAAATAATCAGCCTTTGAAACTAATAAATGCTATTTCATTTTTTTCTATAATTGCTTCCTATACATTGGCACAAAGTGCTTCTTGGCAATAAAAAGAGAACCTTGAGGATAAAAATGTGGCCAAGCTGTAATTGTATCTATTTGGACAGCTATCAAAGCAATGACAAAAATGACAGATATTTTGTTACTTTTAAATAAGGATCTCTTCTCTCTTCAGACAGGTGACGATCACAATGACTAGATAGAATCCAAAACTCATCAGCAGGATATTTGTCAGTTTGAAAATAATTCAAATATGTCAAGTTAGAAACCAGAAATATGTTATATCCATTACATTAGGACACAGTGAGGCATGACATTTTATATTGATTCATGTCATTTTGCATTGCATACCTTTGCATCAAGCTGTGTCAGAAGAAAAAAAGCATTTTCTCTAGGATAAAACATCTGAAGAGCAAATGTCACAGCTTAAAATAAAAAGATAATTACATACATTGATTTTGAAGAGCGTGTGCCGTGAATATAAAAGTTTCCTTGATGCGCATTGTTAAATAATATTTTAACATTTTCAACATTTAAGGGTGCATTCACATCACCGTTAGGGCTTCCGTTCAGGCTTTCCGTTATAACATCGTTATAACGGAAAGAAACGGAATCCCTAGGACGGACATCAAAACGGACACCTTTAAGAGGCATTCCGTTTTGATCCGTCATAATAGAAGCCTATGGCCCTGCATAACGGATCCGTCTGGATGCCGTTATGCTGGACGGAAAACAAAGTCCTGTCAACAGGACTTTGTTTTCCGTCCAGCATAACGGCATCCAGACGGATCCGTTATGCAGGGCCATAGGCTTCTATTATGACGGATCAAAACGGAATGCCTCTTAAAGGTGTCCGTTTTGATGTCCGTCCTAGGGATTCCGTTTCTTTCCGTTATAACGATGTTATAACGGAAAGCCTGAACGGAAGCCCTAACGGTGATGTGAATGCACCCTAAGTTGTCTTCATTAAATACCTTGAACCACTGTAGGGCTGGTAGGCTACTCATAATTATATTACGAGAAATAATCTTAAAAAGTGCTTAATAAAGAATATCTAATATATATCTGATATATAAAGCTGAGTGTATATGTGTGTGTGTGTGTGTATGTCCGCTAAAGGAATCCGCACCTCTGCAGCTACAATCACAAAATTTGGCACACATGTACATCAGGTGTCCGGGAAGGTTTTAGAACAGTTTTTAACTCCAGGACATACCGTTCCTGAGATATTCCCAAAAAATGCATTAGCCAATAGTAGCCTGGTCACATGACCCTTATCAGCCAATAGAAGCTCACAGGCACACATCAGGTTTCTATGACAGCCTAGCCAGTTCACTGCTTTAGGTCTGCATTAAAGAGGCACAGCACTGTGGATGACAATGGTAAATGGGTATTCCCGGTTACCATAACTATAACTTATGTTTTAGACTAACTCATCATCAATCATTACCTCATATAATGTAAATTTTACATATTTACTGTTCAGTAGTAATAAAAGATGTTTTCTTCCACTGCAACCCACCTTCCTCCTAAATCAGGCATCGACTTGGAATTCCGGCCACCGTCAAAAGAAGGACTTAAAAGCACCACCCCCAGATCCCGCTAAGTCACGCCCCTGACTCAGTCAGGCCACGCCCCTTCCATGGTGCATTTGACCGGGATTAAAAATATTGGTAAAAATCACCTTCTGTCAGCTGCAGGGGTGGGGGGAGGGTGACTTTCTCCCTGCAGCTCATTGCTCAGACTGCACAGTGCTGCTGCTGAGAGTGCTGCTGCTGTGTCCATCCAGGTCCTGCGCATGACAGAGGACAGGGAGTCTGAAAGCCTGACCGTCCAGCCTAAAACAAGACCTCTGGCCACCCTAGGGGCAGGCTGATGTTAGGGTGGCCAGATGTCCGGCTTTAGGCTGGACAGTCCAGTTTTCTGGCTACCTGTTCTTCGTCCGACGCAGTGCCTGGACAGACACAGGGATGTCCACTCTTTCAGTAGCTCACACTCAGACAGCTTCTCCTCCATGTCTTCACGGAGCCAGGGGGGCCGTGGCCTCATGTTTAGTGATGTGTCTTCATGGGAACTGGGGGCGCTGTTTCACGTTTGGAGGAATGGCCAGTGAGGTCTGGCTTTCTGGGGTGAAGACAGTGGCCACTCTAGCTGCTGTGGAGGTCACAGTTAAAGGGGCGGGCTTCTGTAGAGGTCACTGTTAAAGGGGTGGGCAGCTGTAGATGTCACTGTTAAAGGGGCAGGCTGCTGTAGAGGTTACTGTTGAAGGGGCAGGCTGCTGTAGAGATCACTGTTAAAGGGGCGGGCTGCTGTAGAGGTCACTGTTAAAGGGGCGGGCTGCTGTAGAGGTCACTGTTTAAGGAGCGGGCAGCTGTAGAGGTCACTGTTAAAGGGGCGGGCTGCTGTAGAGGTCACTGTTAAAGGGGCGGGCCGCTGTAGAGGTCACTGTTAAAGGGGCAGGCCGCTGTAGAGGTCTCTGTTAAAGGGGCGGGTCGCTGTAGAGGTCACTGTTAAAGGGGCGGGCTGCTGTAGAGGTCACTGTTAAAGGGGCAGTCACTGTAGAGGGCACTCTCGATATCTTTTAACGACACACACACATAAACAGTAAAATAAATAAATTAAATATACCCGGGCAAAGCCGGGTCCTTCAGCTAGTTACTATATATAATATCTAAAAGCTTAAAAATATCTGATAATTGTATGGTAGACTTCAAGTACATTTCACAATATTTGACCTCTGAGAACAAATTCCAATGTATAGACTATAAAGAAGTGCTGAAGTTAGAATAGAATAGCTTTAGATTCTTTAAGTAGTACATATTTTACTGGCAAAGAGAAAAAGGTAATTGAAGCTAAATAAGTTTCTTAACTATAGATCATCCTACTAGTTTATGTTGTTTGTCTGGGCCTCCTTAATCCCTTTTAGGCTTATAAAGTGATGGGATCAATGTCTCACCTGACCTATTGCCTACTTTATAGTCTACAGAGGTAAAGATATTACACAGCTGAAATTATAGTGGAGCCACTTCGTTTCTGAAACATTAAGATAATCCGGTAGGTTTACTAGAAATTGTCCATAAAACTGAATCCAAGGCTGTGCTAACATGAGGTTATTGTCCTACATTTATCATTCACCCATGAAATAAACATTAAACAAATGACTGATGGATGCCACATAGCATGACATCTATGACCATGGTGTTCTATAAAAAAAATAAATAAATCTGGTGAACATATGCTTTCTTTTGCTCAATTCTGCAGCTTAGAAAAGCATATGCTACATTTCTGCATCCATTTTTCCCAGCACATACTGTATGTTAAATGTGGAACAAATCCTGATATGAACACAGCCTTACACAGTTTTATAGCGGGGTGATAAACCAATCTCTCAAAGATCTGTAGTGTTAACCCCAATGCCTGCTACCATTGGCTGTTTTTCCCTGTCTTTCTGCACTATTGACAGCTAGCATTCAGCTAGTATTCTAATGTTATGTTGCCTGTGTGTTAATGTAGCCTGTGCTTTTGGTACCTACAAAATAGCTCCCCAACCATGTCTGTTTTACTTTTTCCATGAAATAAACATTCTGGAAGACCTGTTCTTGTATACCATTCTTCTGCTCTTCCTCTTCCTACTCCTGGAAATGTATAATTTATAGTGTTTATTATCATTCCCCTCATAATTGGGATATGTTCCCCTATCATTGTCAGCACTGATTGGTCAAAGAGTGTAAAAGCATAGTTTGTTGACAAGAGCAGATAGGAGTACCTAACATATTCTTTTATTATTTTGAGTTAAAAAATTTGATAATGGTGTTTACCATTATATGAAGCATCTATGCTAAGTCAATTTGAAAAAAAGTTTTGTTTGTATTCACCAAATGTGTGTCAATATGAGTTCATGCAAATAATAAGTAAATACTAATCCCCTGCATTAACTTTCATAATTATTTCATAATTTCATCATTATTATGAATGCAGACATGAAGATGCCTAACCTTTACAACATGCACATCATTATTGCTCTGGTTTATTTAGGATATCCCTTAGGAATTGCACTCAATTAATTTCTAAGGAATTATGCAAAATTTTTGTGAAGCTTAGAGGAGAAGTATAGCAATGTTACCTCACTGCATGTCAGCTGTTCAGAGGTGTAGAAATTAGAGATGAGTGAATTTCTTGAAATCGTTTTGGTTGCAATTCGCCAAATTTTTCAAAACATTCAATTAAGGGACAAGTTGATTCTACCTAAATCAAAAGTACTATTAAAAGCTGATAGAAAGAAACCCACAAGTAATACTCCACTGGAAAGGAGATATGTATGTCAGTTCTCCATCCCAAAGGACAAGAGAACTGAATGTCCCTACATTATGCACAAAGTGAGCTTAAGAAGTCGCTTCAGAGATCTGTACTGCATTTAAATGTATGGGCTCTGGGGGGTTGAAATGAGTTGTCACCGAAGTCTTGCGAGTCTTCCGGGAATACCTTCGGCATTCAATTTTTAAAACTGAAAATCATTTAAAAACATGAGCATGAATTTGGCTCTGATACCGGCTGATACCTCGTTATTGAAGCCAACTTAAGATCCAAGCTTTAAAATGATTTTCAAGTTGAAAAATTAAATCTCAAAGTAATTCTCCAAAGACTTTGTTGATAATGAATTTCCCTCGCCGGAGCCCATACCTTTTAAGACTTTGTGGAGATGAATCTCCATACAACATTAAAACAAAGTTTTGAGTGATTCGACTTTGGATCTTGGAAAATCATATTATAAAAAATACTGATTGGACACTTTGAGGCTACCAACAGGGGAAACCTCAAATGTTTATCTATTGTTTTCAGTGGGTCTCTTGCTCTCTCCTTTTCTTTGTCTGATTCAAAATGAATCACAAGAAATTTGGGACACATTATGAATCAGTAGAATCAATTTGCTTATCTCTTATAGAAATATATAGACCCAGGGTTAAAAGCTAAGCATGCAAAAGTATTAGTTGTCCTGCAATGGAACAAGAACAATTCTGGAAAACAAGTTTCCAGTACTTCCTATATTTGACCTTGTGAAGAGGATATAGAAAGTTGTAGTTGTATGACACATTTGTCTGAGCCTATAGTCACAGGTTATGCTCATGTTTGTTCACAATTAAGGTTTTCTGACAATTTATCTATAATGTTCACCATATTTAAATCTTTATTTTGCATTGTTTCACTTAAGGCTTCTTTAACACTGCTGTTAGTAGATCCAGCAGCATTGTCTGATGTTACAGAAATGCCACCGACCTCATTGACTATAATGGGATCCGACTACTACCTGGCAAATATGCCGGGATTTGGAAACACAAAAGCTGTTGTGGTTTTTGTTGGGCTGAATCCAAGTAAATATCTGGGTAGCGGCAGTATCTCCATTCCGGTAACATCTGACAATGCCAGATTCAGAGAGCTCCAGCCAGAACATTGTGGCAGAACTACAAGCAGCAGTATAAAACTAGCCTAAGTGCATATGCTACCAGTAGGTGTTAAACCATATACAGTATATACAATTGCTTGTAAATTATAGGCCTATATATTTACATAGCAATAGAAACAGAATACGTGGAAAACTAACGTATTATAATCATTACATTCAACCAATAGAATACAAATGGAATAAAAGGAGGAGGAATGGATCTTAGATTTTTCCCCTACTAATTTGCATTAGTGATGAGCGAAGCATGCTTCGATTGGTACATCTGAAGTCGCTTCATTCAAAAGTTTGGATTAATGTTGTATGGAGATCTGCCTCTGTACAGCATTAGAATGTACAGGCTATGATGAGCTGAAGTCAGTTATTTGCAAAGTTGCGAAAGACTTCATTGAATAACTTTGGTAGTTGAAGTGAAAAACCGCTTTAAAACTTGGAATCAAACTCGGCTTCAGTGTCGACTGGTACCTCACGTTGGAAGCCACATTAAGTTCCAAGTTTTAAAGTGGTTTACCACTTTAAAAATCAACTTCTGAAGTTATTCAAAAAGTCTTGCGCAACTTTGTAAATAACTGACTTTGGCTCGTTAGAGCCCATACATTTTAATGCTGTAAGGAGACGGATCTAAGTACAGCATTAATCCGAAGTTTTGAATAAGGCGACTTCAGAGGTAGCATGCAAAGCTCTCTTCGCTTATCATTAATCTGCATGTTTGCTGTGTTTGTTGCTTATGTATTTCTAGGGATATGATACATGGTATATTCACAACTCTGCATTTTCCCATACAATGTGTCTGGTTTAACAGCACTTAATTATAAAACATATATGATTTTTTTTTCTTACTATTTCTCCACATTTCACTTAGAGATCGAAAAATTCAACACTTTCAGAGGTGTAGCTAGTTTCTAAATTGGGAGAAGGAGCATTAATTTACTTTTGTAGCAGCTAGGACAGCATCAAATTAGTTATCCCATGTTTAAGGTAAAAAGTAAAAATCAGAACTGGCCCTTTAACTGACATGGATCCATTGTTTGCTGATTTATTGCAAGCTGGCAGTTCAAGGGATGTGTCCTTCATGCTGCAGTTTTCTCCCTCTAACTGTCACAGCTTCTGACAACAGATGCATCAGAGGACATCTGATGGCAGTTAAAGCATGGAACTGAGCACATGCCCTTACCTACGTTATTGAGGGGGAAAGAGAAATAAGGAAAAGAACAAAAAGCAAATGGCACTATCCAGATATATTTTATTTGATATTTATGTGGCTGTACTATATGCAAATTCAGTTACAAAAGTATTCATATCCAAGTGCTAGTTTGAAAAATGTAGTATATTATTTGTGGGGCAAGCCTTTTAAGGCTAATAAAGTAATTAAAGCGCCAAAACTGGCAGTTACAATGTACTGGTGTAGTAGTAGCTCTCAATAGTTACATGAGGTTTATAGGATTGCTATCATTATTTATGGCAGAGGGGTATTTGGACGCCAAAGGCACTAATGGCCACGTTGGATGATAGGTCAGTGAGGTCAATGATAATCACAGTTTTTTTGTAAATGGTGATAACTACCGAATAAATGACAGCATTTGGTTTGAAATGTCCTTTTATTCTCGATCCTGGTACATTATTATTTAGTAATTATGGTTGTTAGGATGTAGAACACTGTAGATAGATTACAAAACATTTAGAATAACTTCACGCTAACACATAAAATTCAATTTTCATAATCTATATTGGAATTTAATGTCTTCCTAATATACAGCATTGATGTTCTCAAATAATAGCATCTAAGAAATTATTGGGGATATATATTATTCTTGCCTCCAAAAAGCAAGTCATCTAATATATATGCAAATGTGTATACTTCTGCTGCTGCTAGAGAATTGTGTATCTGCTGTACTTTAGAGCCCAATCCAAGATGCCGTGATTTAATATAGGTCATTTCCGAACCTTCCAATGTCTGCTTAGTTCTGTAGATTTTTAATAATACATGGCACATTAAGTTCTAAGATTTAACAGTTTGCAGCTTGTAGATAATGAAGATGGAATTTACTAGGACTTAAAATAAATAGTGCATATGTAATGCACAGAGCATAGAGCAATCGCACAGACCGCACAAAGATGTTGCATCAGTGAGTGACACAATCAGCACAACTGTACTCAGTATCCCTTGTGTATAACCACATTCGTATTCATTATTTTTCGCTGTACTTTGGAATACGCCAGCAAATGAAACAACCTTTCACCTCTTGTTACATTTTGAAAGAGCACCAAGGACAATTTGCAGCTACATTTACATTCTAATTTTTATTTAAAATGTAGATATAAAACTTTCACGGAATTTGTAAGGCCATTGTATTATTAGTGAAGCCAGAGGCCAAGAAGGAACGGATCGTATAATGCTGAACGAATGGAGACAGGAGTGATAAAATAAAACATACCAGCTTGTAATCCCTTGGGCCAATAAAAAGCCATAATGTCGTGTTAGCATATCAGAAGAAGCATTATATCATATCACTATTCATACATTTGATGAAAATCATAAAACATACATATAGTCTTCTTGCTTTAGTTTGCCTTGATAGTCTATGAACATTTTATTTTAATTTTTTTTTGTTCCTGAAATTGCACGTACTTTAGACATTTGAGTGCTCATCTTGAAGAAGCTAACTGGAATTACTTTAACATATCAGGTTACATTAATGTGACATTACTTGTGAAGTAGTACATTTTGTAATCTCTTTGGTGGAAATATTATGCAAATTATTTGTAAATGTGGCAGCCTGAGGAGAAGGGCTGAATTAACATCTCCTATTGTGAGAGTATAGTCAGTAATTCTCAGCTCATAAGATATGGAATTGGGTGTTCATAGTTTTAATAGCTCTGGCACAGGAACATTTTAAAGGCAAACATTGCCATCTGCTGAACAATTGTGGTCACACAGCTTGTGTGAATACAGAGGCTAATATTATGTTGGTCTGCAATTTTACAAGTATCATGCAAAGCATTTTCAGTGATTGGCAATAAATTTTAAGCAGGAATTGTCTTACAAGCACTAGCTGAAATTATGTTTATACAAAAAGAGTAGAAATAATTGTTTTGTTATTATTATTATTATTATTATTATTATTATTACATCTGCAGGCTTTGTGATTTCAATCATAGTCATATGTGGACTACAGTTTGGATCAAGGGGATAAGTTTGGCTACTTGGACATATGCATGTCCCATGTCCCCGGCAGGGGTTCCCAAAACCAGAGCAAAACACATCTGTTCGAATAATACAACTGGCTGCATCTGTTCACAGATCCGGTTTTAAATATATATATATAATATATAATATATATATATATATATATATATATACTGTGTATATATATATATATATATATATATATATATATATATATATATATATATATGTTTAGTTTCCCATGCTGAAATATATATATATATGTTCAGTTTCCCATGCTGAAATATATATATATATATATGTTCAGTTTCCCATGCTGAAATAGGTCACAGAATGCAACAAACCAGAACGGAATATATTCTGATGCACTCCATTCCATTCAGTTCAGTTTTGTCCACATTGACAATGAATGGGGACAAAACTGAAGCGTTTTGAGATCCTCTGAACGTAGCTTTACTCACTTTCATGAAATATCGGGTTGGATTTATGAATACTGGCAAACAATAGAGCACAGATTTACTAATGTTGCCTAATAGATAGCGTAAACTTAGATGAGACAAAGCAGATTTATCAAAGCGACACATTTACCAGAAGTTAGATACTTTTCTCTTCTTTATGACAGCTAAAGGCTATCTTACGTTACGTTATCTTACATCATTTTATTTATTAATAAATAAGGCACATGCCTTCTTTTATAGAGACTTAAATAGCATATTGTAAGGAATGAAATTTTTTAAAACAGATTATATATTTTGCGTTATAAGATATGCTCTAGGGATGAGCAGAACCAAGGATGTTCGGGTTTGACGGGTTAGGAAGAACTTTGGTTCAAAGTTCAGTTTGGGTACCCAAATTTCACCCCAAACCCAAAACCCATTAAAATCAATGGGGACCCAAACTCTGGGGCTGTAAAATGTCTGTAAAATAGTCACAGAATGGGCTACAAAAGGATCCAAAATGGGGGTAAGAGCAGGACAACTGCCCTGCAAACAAATGTGGATAGGGAAATGAATTAAAAAACAAAACAATACATATAAATAAAAAATTATTATCTTGAACCAGGAGGCGGAGGTCCAAGTGGAGTTGGAAGTTGAGGAGGATGTGGACATGGAGATATAGGTGGGTGAGGCGGAGGAGGTAGCCAACACTGTTTTTTTTTTTTTTTTTTCATTTTTGGGGTGCAGCCGGTATACTTCTCTTCTCTGCCAATATAAAAAATTATAATATGGAACCAGGAGGCCCAGGAGGTGGAAGTCTGAGTGGAGAAGGTGGTGGACATGGTGGTGTAGGTGGAAGAGGCGGAGGAGGTAGCCACAACTGTTTTTCTGTTTTGCTTTTTCTTTTTTATTTGTGGAGATCCAAAACATTGGGAAATGGCAAAGAGAACAAACTGCGCTGGAGTATAACAATTGCTGGGTGCGGTCAGTATACATTTCTATTTTGTCCAAGGAACGGAGAAGTCCTGTGGGATTCATGCCTGGTTCATTTTAATGAATGTGAGCTTGTCCACATTGACTGTGGACAGACATATGTGCCTGTCTATGATCATACCCCTTCCCATGGTAAACACACATTCCGACAATACAATTGCTGCAGGGCAGGCCAGCACCTCCAAGGCATAAAGGGCAAGCTCAGGCCTTTTGTCCAATTTAGAGACCCAGAAGTTAAATGGGGCAGACCCATCAGTCAGTACGTGCAGATGTGTTCACAGGTACTGTTCCATAATGTTGCTGAAACGCTGCATCCTGCTAAGAAAGCCCATATTAGATGTTGGGGCTGAATGCTGTGGCATGCTGACAAAGCTTTTCCACATTTCAGTCTACTAGCATGGAAGTAAAGATGGCACGTTGTCCAGCAGGGTGGCAACCCAGTAATCAGCATCAGTATCAATCAGGTCAACTTGATGTTGGTTGCACAGGCACTGCAGTATGTACTCGCTCATGTGTGACAGGCTGCCCAGAGACAATGACAAGCTGTCCTCAGTGGGAGGTGTATTGTCTGTGTCCTCTGTATTCCCCCAGCCATGCTCCATTGATTCCCATAAGATGATTTGGGTGCCACCTTGCTGTGAACACTGTTCCTCCTCCTCCTCATCATCCTCCTCATCCTCCAAAACTTTGCCCTGGCTGGACAGTTGTGTACCTGGATGCTGTTGATGCATGAACCCACCCTCCAAGCCACATGTGGACAATTGGCCTGATAATTGTGGGAATGATCCCTGTTCCTCCTCTTCTTTCTCCTGTGCCACATCTTCATCCATCATCATAGCCTGAAGCGTATTTTCAAGGAGGTATAGAAGTGGGATAGTAATGCTGATTGCATCATCAGTGCTGGACATGTTGGTGGAGTACTCGAAACAGTGCAACATGGCACATACGTCCCGTATGGAGGCCAACACGTTGGTGATGAAGTGGTGCTGTTCCACAGAGCAACTCACCTGTGCGCGCTGCAGCTGAAACTTCAGTATTCCCTGCTGCTTGCACAGTCTAACCAGCTTGTGCAAGGTGAAGTTCCACCTTGTGGGTGTGTCGCTTATGAGGGGGTGAGCAGGAAGCCAGAAGTTTTGTTGCAGCGCAGACAGGTGAGAATGCCCAAAACATGCACAGACAGCCCACATTTTCTGCAGCAGCTCTGACATCTCAATTTTTCAGGAACCTCTGCACCACCAAATTCAGCACGTGCACCAGGTAAGTTGCATGTACATCAAACTGGCTAGGCCCAGAGCTGCTCTGAGATTTCGCCCATTATCTCACACCACCAGGCCGGACTTGAGGCTCAGCGGCACCAATCACTCATTGGTCTGTTATTCAATGCCTGTCCACAGCTCCTATGTGGTGTGGGGATTTTCCCCCAAACAGAGGAGTTTCAGAAGAGCCTGCTATTGTTTCCCCCTGGCTGTGCTAAAGTTGCTGGTGCAGGTGTTGAGTAGGAGGGGGAGGCAACAGGAGGCACCAAGAAACGTCCTTTATACTGATAAAGTATTTTATTTCTGTGTAACTGGTGCAAAGGAGGTATATTGCACTCTCCAAAAATGCCTATAGGTCACCCACAGACTTAACAGCCACATTAAAAGCTTAACACTGTCCCTCACTGCAGCAGCATCCTGTCCCTACACTAGTTATAGCAGAATGGCGGCACACCAAATACTTCAGCATTTATGCATGCAGGGTCACGTGCTGTGCCAGCCAATCACAGCCATGCCAATACTTGGCTTCAACGTGCCCTCAGTTTAAAAGCTTGTTGATTGGCTGCACTGCAGCCTTTCAACAAGCTTCAAAATTCATCCGAACACAGACTTTCACAACAAAGTCTGTGTTTGGGTTCAGGTACCCGTACGCCGCAATGCTTGGTAAGAACCCAAACGTTATGGTCTGGGTTCGCTCATCCCTAAAGTACACCATTCTTCTAGCATTTTAAAAGCCAATATTATTGTCATTATCATACACAACATTTGTCAAATTTTCTATTTGGAAAAGTGGTTAAATTAATTTTAAAGAGCTTGTTTTTTGTGTCTATATTAGAGATTAGCTAATTTCCTAAAACTTGTTTCGGTCTGATTTGTCTAAATTGGCCAATAAATTTGATTCATGTATGCATCAATTCTACCCAAATCATCTTTGTCTTTATTTGTCTGCCCATCTGTCAGTGCAGATGTGCCAAATTTATTAAGAAGCAGAAACCTATTAATAACTTGTCAAGGGAAGTGAAAAGTAAAAATTTGTGCTGGCAAAATGACATGCACCATATGTAGTGTTATTTCTGTGCGATAATAGTGGCATAAACCATTTCATAAATATCCCTTATCGTATCCCTTGGCTGCAGCATAACATGTGACCATGCCAAAGCAGCACCGAATGTAAAGACTCCAGTGACTGGAACGTGGACATGCAGGAGCCAGTGCAGAGGACTTGAACAGCGGGGAGCAAGTAAAACTGAATCTTCTCTTTATGGATGCATGCTGCCAGCATAGATAAAAAGTCATTATTCTCAGACAACCCCTTTAAGACCACATGCAGTTCAAACGCCTCTGACACTTCAAAATCTCCTCTTGCTGTGGTAATTATGTTGGAACATCTAGTCAATACAAAATGTCTTTACATCTTGTTGCTGTAAATCTCTTTGTTGACTAAGCTTTAAGTGTTCCCTGTTTAGCTTGGTTTAATTATGTTCCATGCTTTCAGTCAAGTACAAGCACATACCGATCTGATTTTCTTATTTTTTCTCTTGGGTCAACATATATCAAGATGTCCTGTATGAACCCATGGGTGGACACATCTGTAGCAGTTTTCTGCTAACTTCTTCCACAGGTAGTTAGAGTTATGTGCTGTAATATTTCATTATTGCTATTTGAAAGGGATAGGGGCCATTGTGCATAATGAAGTGACTAGAGATGAGCAAATTTTTCAAAAATTTGATTCGGCTGGTTCGCCGAATTATCAGAAAAGATTCAGTTCGATCCGAATAAATTTGTGGCGAATAGCGTTAAAAAACGGCTACTTCCGGGCTGCAAGAGCCTGTATAGTAGGGGAGAACAATGTGCCTTGCAGTAACACGCATAGGGAGTCTGCTGTGGTAGTGAAACAATACTGTGAGCCAGTATGACACACAGATAACAGGCATCGCTCTTAGAATCGCTACACACTTTACGCATTTGGGCAGTTATGGGGCCAAAACTGACCAAATAAATAAAGTCTGAACTCAGTCTTACAGGTCAATGTTAGCGCCAGCTATAAAGAACCGTGCGGAGGCCCATGATCCGACTATATCATGAAAAAGCGCACTCATTTTACACCAATTCACTGATTCCACATAGATTTCTTACAGAACCTGTTCTATTACACACTTAAGCAAGCAGAGCGCTCCCCCCCCCAGACAGTGTAGAGGTGGCAGTGACAGCAGCTTTAGCATCTGGAGAACACAGAGCAGCATGACGACAGTGTAGAGGAGGCAGTGACAGCAGCTGTAGCATCAGGAGACCACAGAGCGGCACAACGACAGTGTAGAGCTGGCAGTGACAGCAGCTTTAGCATCTGGAGAACACAGAGCAGTATGACGACAGTGTAGAGGCACTGGCAGCAGCTGTAGCACTATGAGGCCACACAGTGGCACTACAACAGGGTGGGCAAGTGGCAGCAACCGTAGTATCAGAATTATGAGGTTACATAGTGGTCAAACGACAGAGTTTGGAAGTGGCAGCAGAAGTATTAGTAGAATTTCGAGGTCCCAGAGTGGCACAATGACAGACTGGGCAAGTGGTAGCAGCCGTAGTAGCAGAATTTTGAGGTCAGGCCGAAGTGACACGACGAGGTTATGAGGCCAGAGTGGCACGACAACAGATATGGGAAGGGAAAATTTCTCATCACCACTAATGTCTGTGCCAGAGGAATTGACGTAGAACAAGTGTCAACCATTGTCAAGTTTGACCTGCACAGTGTGCAAGTGGCAGCAGTAGTATTAGAATTTTGAGGCCACGGAGTGGCACAACAACATTGAAATTGGCAGAGTCGGTATAATTATGAGGCCAAAGAGTGGCACAATGACATTGAAAATGGCAGTAGAGTCGGTATAATTTTGAGGCCACAGAGTGGCACAACAACATGTTGAAAATGACAGTGTCGGTATAATTTTGAGGCCACAGAGTGGCACAACGACATATTGAAAATGACAGAGTCGGTATAATTTTTAGGCCACAGAGTGGCACAACGACATTGAAAATGGCAGTAGAGTCGATATAATTTTGAGTTCACAGAGTGGCACAACGACACTGAAAATGGCAGAAGAGTCGGTATAATTTTGAGGTCACAGAGTGGCACAACGACATTGAAAATGGCAGTAGAGTCAGTATAATTTTGAGGTCACAGAGTGGCACAACGACATTGAAAATGGCAGTAGAGTCGGTAAAATTTTGAGGCCACAGAGTGGCACAATGACAGACCGTGGAAGCGGCAACAGCAGCAGTAGAATGTGGAGGCCAGGGTGACCACAAATGTCTGTTCTCGAGGAATTGAAGTAGAGCAAGTATCAACCGTTTTTAAATTTGACCTGCACAGTGTGCAAGTGGTAGCAGTAGTATTAAAAATTTGGAGGCCACAGAGTGGCGCAATGACAGACCGTGGAAGTGGCGACAGCACCAGTAGAATTTGGAGGCCACAGAGTGACACAATGACAGAGTGTGGAAGTGGCAGCAGGAGTAGAATTTTGAGGCCACAGAATGGCACAATGACAGAGTGTGGAAGTGGCAGCTGGAGTAGTAGTAGAATTAGGAGGTCACAGAGTAGCCCGACAAGATTGAAAATATCAGTAAGTTGAATTTCCGAGTCACAGGCCCACCAAACAAATATCACATGTCAGTAAGTAGAATTTCGATGCAACAGATTGGTACAACGACATTATGGAGGCAGTAGTAGTAGCAGCAACAGCAGCATGGACAGACTACAGAATGGTACGATGACATTATGGAGGCAGTAATAGTAGCAACAACAGCAGCAGCAGCATGGGCAGACTACAGAATGGTACGATGACATTATGGAGGCAGTAGCAGCATCAGCAGACTATAGAGTGGCACGAGGACAGTGTTGGGAGGTGGGTGGCATTAACACTACCCACTGACGATGGTGGGTGTAAGAAGGAGCACTTGGCATCAGATGTGTGGCATCAGGTGGGCGGCAGCATCAGAATATTGATTCACTGATTCACGCCTGATTCATCTTGTCAAAGGTGAGTCTCTCCACATTTTGGGTGGACAGGCGAGTTCTCCTTGGAGTAACTATGGCCCCCGCCGCACTAAACACCCGCTCTGATGCCACACTACTGGCCAGGCAGGACAGCTTTTCCAGAGCAAACTCGGCCAATTGTGGCCACAAATCTAGTTTGGCTGCCCAGTAGTCCAGTGGATCTTCAATGACGGCTGGCAGGGTGATGTCCAAGTATGTCACCACCTGCTGTTTCAGGTCCTCCTCCAGGTCTAGCTGATGCTGCTGGTGAGTAGTTTCTTCACTATGCTGGTGAAGAAAGCTGCTCATCAGCGACTGTAGACTCAGGCTGCTGCTGCTGATGGAGCTGGTACCGCTACTGCCACCCTTACCCCCCCATCAGCCATGGCAGTAAAACATGAGCGCAGAGGGCCCCCCCGGTCAGACCTCTGAGAGGAAGGACGATGGTGCAGATAGGCAGCTGCCAACTGACTACATAGGATGTCTCTATAGTAGTTCAGTTTGTCCTCCCTCTCGGCGGGTGTAAAAAAGGCCCTCATTTTGGACCGGTAGCGAGGGTCTAATAGGGTGGAGAGCCAGTAGTCATCCCTCTGCCGAATGGTGACAATACGGCTGTCACTACGCAAGCAAGTGAGCATGCATCGGGCCATTTGCACAAGTGACTTGGAGGGACTCCCTGCCTCCATCTCCACTGCATACTGCCACGGTGTGTCTGGGTCCTTTGCCTCCTTCTCCTCATTACCCCGTAGCTCCGCTGGCTGCTCCTCCTCTCCTGTCACCTGGATAGAGAAACTACCCATTTCTCTAGGCATTCTTTGTGCTCCAATGTCCTCCTCCTCCAGTTCAGCCCCCACAGGGCTCATGTGGCCACGAGATGTAGTCGCCACATCTCCTGTCCCCTGACCAGCCAGATTTAACAGCATCTTTTCCAGGATATGAATGAATGGAATGACGTTGTTCATCCCGTAGTCCTGACAAATAAAGTGGCCTCCTCAAAGGGCACAAGCAACCGGCAGGTGTCACGCATGAGCTGCCACTGGCTGACATCGAAGTTACACAGGGGAGTACCTCTGTCGCTTGGATCATTAAGAAATCATTCATGGCCTTTCTCTGTTCGTACAGTCGGTCCAACATAAGGAGGGTGGAATTCCAACGGGTGCAAACGTCACATATCAGCCTATTTTGGGGAACGCCGTTCTGCCGCTGTAGCTAAAGGAGGGTGTGCTTGGCAGTGTAGGAGTGGCTGAAGCTCATGCAAAGTTTCCGGGCCATTTTTAGGATGTATTGCAGATGGGTAGAAGACTTTAGGAACCGCTTGACAACCAGATTGAACACATGCGCCATGCAGGGTGCATGGCACAGCCCTCCTTGACGCAGCACAGACACCATGTTCTTCCCGTTGTTGGTCACCATTGTTCCCATTTTAAGTTGTCGCGGGGAAAGCCAGGATTGGATTTCTTGATGAATGACATGAAGCAGTTCCTCCCCTATGTGACTCCGTTTGTCCAGGCAAACGAGGCGTAGAACCGCGTGACACCGCCGTGCCCAGCACATGTGATATGCTGATGGGGCACTGTGAATTGTCCCTGCAGTGGAGGCTAAAGACACGGTGAAGGGTGAGGAGGCAGACATTGTCGCAGGAGTGACGACATGAGAATGTGGAGGCGGAAGCGGCATGGCCTGGCCAAGTTGCTGGTGTGGCTGTGCAGGAACCACATTTACCCAGTGGGCTGTAAAGGACATATACTTTCCCTGACCATAATTAGAGCGCCACACGTTGGCGCTGCCGTGAACTTTGGCAGACACCGACAGGCTCAAGGACTGGCCCACCTTCTGTTCTACATATTTGTGCAGGGCTGGTACTGCCTGTTTGGCAAAGGAATGACGGCTTGGAACTCTCCACCTCGGCTCGACACAAGCCATCAGTTATCTGAAAGGTTCAGAGTCCACAACTTGGAAAGGGAGAAACTGCAGCACCAGCAACTTGGCCAGGATCACGTTCAGCTTCTGTGCCGGATGTGTGCACACATACTGCTGTCTCTTGGCAATGGCTTCGCTGATCGATTGCTGACGGAATGACTGACGAGGAGTAGGAGGAGGAGCAGGAGCATCAGATGATGGGAAGAACAGACAGCTCCCTTCGGCTGAGGTGGTAGAGCCTTGACTGCCTGAAATCTGTTGGGCGCCACTGGTTGATGACCGCGTGCAACCCTAGCTCCCACGCCACTCTCCTCATCACTACTTGCCTGCCTAACTGAGGAAGCTGCGAATGTCTCCTCCATATCTTGGCTGCCCAGTAGCTGCTGACTGTCCTCCAGTAGCTGTTGACCCTCCTCTAGTAGCTCGTCCCCGCTGTAAAGTGGAGCTGAACCAACAGCATACATTACTTCTCCGGGTGAGGGAACAGAAAAGGACAGAGGCAGGTTGAGGACAGGTGAGTGCACAGGGCCTGCTTCCGGGCCATGGCAACTAAGGGTTGTGTCTGACGAACCCACCAATTCTTTACTGGGGGTCTGATGTGATTTGGGACCACAGGAAAGACCGAGGCAACCATTCAAGAACCGCTGAGTTGCTGGTCAAGACCCGACCACTAGATGACATTGGGAGCTCTGGCCTCTCAATGTGACCCCTGCTGCCACTCCCCCTTACTCTGCTGCGACCTGTGCCTGCGCCAGAAACATTTAGGCCTCTGCCACTCCCCTGTGCAGGGCCTGTCACTTCTCTGCCTGACATGCTGTTTGATCAAATAAATAAATAAAAAGGAAATTAAAACACGCTACAGCGGGCAGTAATTGTCCCACTTCAACACGGAGCAAATAATACATTTCTTTGCAACACTAATAGCTGCTACAACACTTTACTATATAGAACTTTGGTGCTGTACGCCTATTAAAACTCTTTTACTTGAGAATAATACACGCTACAACGGGCTATAATTGTCTCAGTTCAACACTGAGCGAATAATACGTTTTTTGGGCAACAGCAATAAATGTCAGTAGCTTTTAAAATATAGAACTTTGGCACTATACGCCTAGTAATAATCTTTTTCTTGAGAATAATACACTCTACAACGGGCTGTAAATTTCCCACTTCAATACGCAGTGAATAATACATGTTTTTAAAACACTATTAGCTGGTAGAATACTTTACTATATAGAACTTTGGCCCTGTATGCCAACTAAAACTCTTTTTCTTGAGAATAATACACACTACAAAGGGCTGCCATTGTCCCACTTCAACACAGCTAATAAGCCCCAACACTTAAACCACCAAAAAGTGCTGTACTAAATGTAACTTCAGCGCACAAGGGTTAACTAAACCCTAATAACCAGAATTACAGAGGCAAACCTGACATGAGCAGCTGTGGCATGGCAATTTTGAATCCCATTCACTGAAACCAAGGTGTAATACCATTTTTCCTATTACCCTGTGGTTGCACTTCTTTCCAGATCTCACACTGTCTCTAAACACCCCAATAAAAGCCTGTTCTGCTTCAATACATTAATCCCTATCTTTTCCCTACACTTCTATTCAGCAATTTGTACTTTTCAGGAGGTTTTGTAACACTTGCCCTACCGCCTGCAAACGTCTCTCCCTGCACTAAGTTCACCGTACTGTCTGTAAACATCCCTATTGAACTCTGTTCTGCTTCAATACTTCCCTCCCTATCCATTCCCTACACTTCTATTCAGCAATTTGTACTGACTGATTGATGAGGTTTTATGACACTTTCCCTAGCGCCTGAAAACGTATCTCCCTGCACTGAGTTGACTGTAGAATGAGAGAATCTAAAATGGCTGACAGTATTTCTAGGGCTGTGACATCACAGGGCTGGCTGGCTGCTGATTGGCTGCATGATGGCATTGTGGGTGATCCCTCCCTCCCTCCTCATGTTCTTTTCTCCTTGTCCAAACACGTGCAGCCACCATTTTAGTTCCAAATAGCAGTGCAAGTGCAGAGGCTCTCCAGCAATAGACATAGCATAATTATCCTTACAGAAAGTAATGTTGGTATTTTGGGATAGAGGCAGGTCTTTTTATGCTCATTATTTTGAAGTTTGTGGGCATTCAATCAGTCATATACTGTATGTGGTTGTGTTTTTCTCATCATATCATCCATCCATGTCTCATTACAGTAACTGAAAAATGTATGAGACTTACTTTGAGCTAAAGCATCACTATTATGAAATGTAGGCTTTTTAGATATCTGCATCTCTAAGATGCCTGTGAGAAGGTGGAAGAATTGTCCACTTGTCCTTTCTAGAGGATTAAGCAAGCAGCATACAACACCATACAAACGCTGGTTTGAAAGGCAGTATAGCTCCAGTGTCCTTGGATGGGCAGACTATTTGTTTTTACAGGGAGTGGGATCTCTGATGGGTTGAAATTGCAGATGACAGTTAACAAAGGCCTATAGGATTGCCCCGAAAATGAGCGTGTTAGGCCTTGCCTAAGAAAAAGCTTAATGTACTGTCTGTTAACTTAAAGGGAATGTGTCATCAGTAGTGATGAGCGAGCCGAAGCGGCAATATTCGGGATTTGCACGAATATTGCCCGCTTCGGCTCGGCATCCCGAGCCAGCGCGGACTTGTGATGATTCATGCGTCACTGCCAGTTTGAAATGCCCGTTTTTTTCAGCCAATCAGCATCAAAGGGAAGCCTGTGGGAACGCCTGCTGTGATGTAACATCCTCTATACCTCCCCAGCAGTGATTGGCTGGCAGTGACATGTGACCTAAATTTACATAAGGAAGGGACCTGCAGTATCAGCCTTATTGTGCTTTTGGGAAGGAGAAGAGACAGACAGAGACAGTGTTAGCTCGTGTAGTGTGTGCAGCAAGCAGTTAGGAGTTAGGATAGGAAGCCTCAACAATCTTTTTAAAGACTATTTATACTCTGAAAAACAGTATACAGTAAATACTGTAAACCTGTATTCTGTGTAGGAATAGGAAGCCACAATAGTCTATTAAAAACCAATTGATTGTCTGAAGAAAACTATACAGTATATGCTGTAAGCCTGCATTCAGTGCAGATCTGTGCCTGGTACACCTTGTCCAGCCACATAGATCAAACTACACATATCTAAACAGATATATTCCTCTGCATGACTTTGCAGTGACTAGTGAATACATTTCATCAGCGTGCTATATACCTCAGAGTCTATAGATACCGTATTGATCTGTGGATCCCCGTTTTATTTGGCAAACTGCGTACATCTTTTTTTGGATAGGTCTGAAAATAATGATACCGGCATATCTATCTACATAGTCCGTTTAAATTCACTGATCCGTAATACACGGTGCAGTGACTAGTGAATACATTTCATCAGCCTGCTATATACCACAGAGTCTATAGATACCGTATTGATCTGTGGACTCCCGTTTTATTTGCGCAAACTGCGTACATCTTTTTTTGGATAGGTCTGAAAATAATCATACCTGCATATCTATCTACATTGTCCGTTTAATTTCACTGATCCGTAATACACGGTGCAGTGACTAGTGAATACATTTCATCAGCCTGCTATATACCTCAGAGTCTATAGATACCGTATTGGTCTGTGGATTCCCGTTTAATTTGCGCAAACTGCGTACATCTTTTTTTGAATGGGTCTGAAAATAATCGTACCTGCATATCTATCTACATTGTCCGTTTAATTTCACTGATCCGTAATACACGGTGTAGTGACTAGTGAATACATTTCATCAGCGTGCTATATACCTCAGAGTCTATAGATAAAGTATTGATCTGTGGATTCCCGTTTTATTTGCGCAAACTGCGTACATCTTTTTTGAAAAGGTCTGAAAATAATTGTACCTGCATATCTATCTACATTATCCGTTTAATTTCACTGATCCGTAATACACGTTGCAGTGACTAGTGAATACATTTCATCAGTAGAGATGAGCGAGCATACTCGTCCGAGCTTGGTGCTCGTTCGAGTATTAGGGTACTCGTAAGTGCTCGCTGCTCAGACGAGTATCTCGCCATACTCGAGGAAATGGCAACTTCCGCATCGTGCTTTTTTGGCGCCTATAAACACAGCCAATCACAAGCCAGGAGACTCTACGGTACACCCAGCATCACGTGGGGCCCTTACATGTCGATAGCAGGGGTTGGCTGGCCTGATCAGGTGACCCTGGAATATACTAGTGACTGGCCGCGGTGCTCGGCTCAGATGCTGTCTGGATGTCGTTAGGGATAGAGCTGCTGCCTTTCAGGGACAGTGTTAGGGCCTGCATTTAGTTCTCTGTTAGGCAGGAATCACCCACAAAGAACCCAACAGCCCTTCTAAGGGCTAGAAGACATTTTTTTTGGTCTCCTGGCTTGGCTGGCTGGCTGGCACTAGTAGTGCAGCTATCACCATATATAACCCCCTTTTTTTATGTTATATCTCAGTGATACAAATCCATTGCACACAGCAGTGTGGAACCATTCTGTGTGTCACAGTTCAGCACACTCGCTCCAATCCGTATATTCTGTCCAGGTGACACTTTCTGTACGTCACAGAATACAACCAAGTCATTTGCTACCAATAACGTATACAGCTTGATCCTAAAAATCTCTGTGCGACATTTGTCTGGGTCGCAGTTTAAATAGCCACCGTTAACAAGGTGTCAGTCAGTTCTATTATAGTTTCTGCACGTCACGTTCCAAAAAAAATTAAACTAAAAAAAAAACTATAAAAAAAATTAGTTTTTTAGTTGTTTTAGCTCAGTGATACAAATCCATTTTACTCAGCTGCGTGTAACCTTTCTGTGTGTCACAGTTCAGCACACTCGCTCCAATCCGTATATTCTGTCCAGGTGACACTTTCTGTACGTCACAGAATACAATCAAGTCATTTGCTACCAATAACGTATACAGCTTGATCCTAAAAATCTCTGTGCGACATTTGTCTGGGTCGCAGTCTAAATAGCCACCGTTAACAGGGTGTGAGTTAGGTCTCCGATAGTTCCTGCACGTCACGTTCCCAAAAAAACAAAATTAAAAAAAAATAAAAATAAAAAACAAAATATAGAAAAAAATTATTTTTTTTGTTGTTTTAGCTCAGTGATAAAAATCCATTTTACTCAGCTGCGTGTAACCTTTCTGTGTGTCACAGTTCAGCACACTCGCTCCAATCCGTATATTCTGTCCAGGTGACACTTTCTGTACGTCACAGAATACAACCAAGTCATTTGCTACCAATAACGTATACAGCTTGATCCAAAAAATCTCTGTGCGACATTTGTCTGGGTCACAGTATAAAAAGCCACCGTTAACAGGGTGTGAGTTAGGTCTCCGATAGTTCCTGCACGTCACATTCCCAAAAAAACAAAACTAAATAAAAAAAATATTTTAAAAAAATTAGTTTTTTAATTGTTTTAGCTCAGTGATACAAATCCATTTTACTCAGCTGCGTGTAACCTTTCTGTGTGTCACAGTTCAGCACACTCGCTCCAATCCGTATATTCTGTCCAGGTGACACTTTCTGTACGTCACAGAATACAATCAAGTCATTTGCTACCAATAACGTATACAGCTTGATCCTAAAAATCTCTGTGCGACATTTGTCTGGGTCGCAGTCTAAATAGCCACCGTTAACATGGTGTGAGTTAGGTCTCCGATAGTTCCTGCACGTCACGTTCCCAAAAAAACAAAATTAAAAAAAAATATATAAAAAACAAAATATATAAAAAAATTATTTTTTGTTGTTGTTTTAGCTCAGTGATACAAATCCATTTTACTCAGCTGCGTGTAACCTTTCTTTGTGTCACAGTTCAGCACACTCGCTCCAATCCGTATATACTGTCCAGGTGACACTTTCTGTACGTCACACAATACAACCAAGTCATTTGCTACCAATAACGTATACAGCTTGATCCTAAAAATCTCTGTGCGACATTTGTCTGGGTCACAGTCTAAATAGCCACCATTAAAAGGGTGTGAGTTAGGTCTCCGATAGTTCCTGCATGTCACGTTCCAAAAAAAACAAAACTAAAAAAAAATATTAAAAAAAATTAGTTTTTTTGTTGTTTTAGCTCAGTGATATAAATCCATTTTACTCAGCTGCGTGGAACCTTTCTGTGTGTCACAGTTCAGCAAACTCGCTCCAATCCGTATATACTGTCCAGGTGACTCTTTCTGTACGTCACAGAATATAACCAAGTCATTTGCTACCTGTCACGTATATAGATTGATCCTAAAAATCTCTTTGCGACATTTGTCTGGGTCGCAGTCTAAAAAGCCACTGTCAGTAGGTTGTCAGTCAGCTCTACGATAGTTTCTGCACGTCACGTTCCAAAAAAAAAATAAATAAATAATAAAAAAAAATATAAAAAAAAAATTAGTTTTTTTGTAGTTTTAGCTCAGTGATACAAATCCATTTCACACAGTTGCGTGTAAGTTTTCTGTGTGTCACAGTTCAGCACACTCGCTCCAATCCGTATATTCTGTCCAGGTGACACTTTCTGTACGTCACTTAATTAAACCAGACTGAACAAGTTTGTGGGTTTCAGTACACCAGGCCCGTTTATTTTTTTTTTTTATATCAAACACTTATATACAGAAAATGTTGAACCCCAGGGCTAAGAGTCGAGGGCGTGGGCGTGGGCATTCAATTACTGCAGGGGGCAGAGGCTGTGGTCCTGGGCAGGGTGAGACAGTACCTGCTGATGAGGGAGCTGTGGAACGCCGAAGAGCTACACTCCCTAGCTTCATGTCTCAACTTACAGGGACACGTGGAAGAGGACTGTTGAAACCACAACAGTGCGAACAGCTGATCTTGTGGATTGCGGACAATGCTTTAAGTAATTTGTCCACCAGTCAGTCTTCCACGCAGTCCACCCACGTTACCCAAGGGAGCACTCCTATGGCTCCTCCACCTCAACCTCCTATCCCCCAGTCTGCCCCCTCCCAGGAAAATTTGGAATGCGATCCGGCATACTCTGAGGAACTGTTTTCTGGACCCTTCCCAGAGTCACAAACCACTTCTCAGGTTGCTGCTGACCTCGTTCCCGATGCCCAAGTTTTCAAACTGTCGCAGTCTGTGGGTGATGATGATGATGATGATGATGATGATGACAATATAGAGTTAGTGGAAGAAGTTTGTAAAGAGGTGTCAGACGATGAGGAGACACGGTTGTCAGACAGTGGTGAAGTTGTTGTTAGGGGAGGAATTCCGAGGGGGGAGCAGACTGAGGAATCGGAGGATGACGAGGTGACTGACCCAAGCTGGGTTGATATGCCGAGTGAAGACAGTGCTTCTGAGGCGGAGGCGAGTGCTGCA
Organism: Rhinella marina; assembly: GCA_900303285.1. Lineage (NCBI taxonomy): Eukaryota > Metazoa > Chordata > Amphibia > Anura > Bufonidae > Rhinella > Rhinella marina. Next base: position 40,589 of record ONZH01016706.1, read on the forward strand.
CCAGAACAGGTTGGAAGAGGCAGTGGTGTGGCCAGAGGGAGAAGCAGGGCCAGAGCTGGTGCATCAGCAGCAACTGTTTCACGTAGTGAAGTTCCCGTGGCGAGGCCTAGATGTTCGCAAGTCTGGAGGTTCTTTAAAGAAAGTGAGGATGACCGACGGACTGTGGTGTGCAACCTGTGCCACACCAGGATCAGCAGGGGTGCCACCAGTACTAGCCTAACCACCACCAGCATGCGCAGGCATATGAGTGCTAAACACCCCACTCAATGGAGCCAAGGCCGTTCACCACCTCCTGCGGGTCACACCACTGCTCCTTCCCCTGTGTCACTCGCTGCCTCTGCTAGTCAACCCCCTACGTCACTCGCTGCCTCTGCTAGTCAACCCCCTGCCCAGGACCACGGCACGAGCACCTCCCGCCGGAAAACCACACCTTCGCCTCCACGATCCTCCACAGTGTCCACCAACGTGTCCCAGCGCAACGTTCAGCTGTCTATACAGCAGACGCTGGAGCGCAATTGGAAATACAGTTCCACCCACCCAAAAGCCCTCAATGTCCACATCTCCAAATTGCTTAGCCTGGAGATGCTGCCCTATAGGCTGGTAGAGACCAAGGCCTTTCGCAATCTCATGGCGGTGGCTGCCCCTCGGTATTCGGTCCCCAGCCGCCACTATTTTTCCCGATGTGCCGTCCCAGCCCTACACCAGCACGTGTCACAGAACATCATCCGTGCCCTGACCAACGCTGTTTCTGAGAAGGTCCACCTAACCACGGACACGTGGACAAGTGCTGCCGGGCAGGGACATTATATCTCACTGACGGCACATTGAGTTAACTTGGTGGAGGCTGGGACCGAGACTGACCCTGGGGCCGCTCATGTACTGCCCACACCGAGGATTGCGGGGCCTACCTCGGTCATGGTCTCTCAGACATACTATGCCTCCTCCTCTCCGACCCCTCCTCCTACTCCACCGAATTACCATCCGTGGGCACGGCGCCTTCAGTCGGTAGCTCTAGTCGCAGCAGCAGTGCCGTGGGTAAGCGCCAGCAGGTGGTGCTCAAACTGCTGAGCTTAGGTGACAAAAGGCACACCGCCCAAGAGCTGTTACAGGGCATCACGGCGCAGACCAATGTGTGGCTGGCACCGCTACACCTCAAGCCAGGCATGGTTGTGTGTGACAACAGGCGTAACCTGGTGGCGGCTCTGCAACTCGGCAGACTGACACATGTGCCATGCCTGGCCCACGTGTTCAATCTCATAGTTTAGCGGTTCCTCAAGACATACCCCAATCTGTCTGATTTGCTCACCAAGGTGCGCCGCATCTGTGCGCATTTCTGCAAGTTGAGCACAAGTGCTGCCACTCTCAGGGCAGCGCAGCGCCGCCTACAACTGCCCGCTCACCGACTGTTGTGCGACGAGCCCACGAGATGGAATTCCACATTAAACATGTTATCCAGAGTTTACCAGCAGCGCACAGCGATTGTAGACTGCCAGATGTCAACTTCCACCAGAACTGGTAGTCAGGTCAAGTCTACAATGAGGAGTGGACGTGGATGTCTGATATCTGCCAGGTGTTGAGCAACTTTGAGGAGTCAACACAGATGGTCAGCGGCGATGCGCCATTATCAGCCTCACCATCCCGCTGCTTTGCTGTTGAAAAACTCACTGCTCACACATCAAGTCGGATGCTTTTGCGCTTGTCACAAGAGACGGTGGAGGAAAGATACGTCGCTTGATAGCCAGAGCACCCTCTGGTCTGTTTCTCAGCGCGTATCTGAGGAGGGGGATGAGGATGAGGAGGAAGAGGAGGAGAATGTCGGCAAGACAGTAGAGGGTACCAGTGCTCAGTCCTTAACTTTTGAGCGTGTATGGGCTGAAGAGGAGGACTTGGAGAGGAGGAGGAGGCGAAATGGAGAGTCAGGCCAGTGAGGAGAGGGAATTCTTGCGTGTTGGGACTCTGGCGCACATGGCAGACTTCATGTTAGGCTGCCTATCCCGTGACCCTCGCGTTAGAAGAATTTTTTCAAACACCGATTACTGGGTGTTCACTCTCCTGGACCCACGGTACAAGCAGAACCTTTCCACTCTCATCCCTGCAGAGGAAAGGAGTATGAGAGTGAATAGATATCAACAGGCCCTGGTGCACAAGCTGAAACAATTCTTCCCATCTGATGCCGCTAGCGGCAGAGGGCATGGTTCTGTGGGCCAAGTTGCGGGGGAGAGGAGCCGCGAGCAGGCAGCTTGTCCAGCACTGGCAGGGGAACGCTCTCCAAGGCTTTTGCCAGTTTTATGTCACCCCAGCAAGACACTGTCACCTGTCCTTAGTCTAGGCAGAGTAGGGGGGAGCTGTACAGAAAGATGGTGAGGGAGTACCTAGCTGACCATACCAACGTCCGTAGCGTTCACTCTGCTCCATACAACTACTGGGTTTCAAAGCTGGACACGTGCCTTGGAGGTGCTGGCCTGCCCTGCCGCTAGCGTGCTGTCAGAGCGGGTATTCAGTGCAGCTGGTGGCGTCATGACCGATAAACGTACACGCCTGTCAACTGACAGCGCTGACAGGCTGACGCTTATTAAAATGAACAAAGCCTGGATTTCACCGGAATTCAAATCTCCTCCGGGGGAAAGCAGCTAAAGATTTAAATAACTTATGTATCCGATTCCACTTCTCTACTCCTCCTCCTCCTCCTCCTCCATATCGTCTTTGCCTAAGGCTGATCCAAAAAACGCCATTTTTTAGAAGTCCAACTGGCACTCTTTTACCACAATTTTTCAGGAGGGCCCCCTACAGGCCCTCTATTCAAACAATTTTTCCAGAGGTCCACCTACAGACCCTCTCTTCAAAAATTTTTTCCAGAGGTCCACCTATAGGCCCTCTCTTCAAACAATTTTTCCGGAGGTACACCTACAGGCCCTCTATCCAACAAATTTTTCCGGAGTTTCACCTACAGGCCCTCTCTACAAACAGTTTTTCCGGAGGTCCACCTACAGGCCCTCTCTCCAAACAATTTTTCCGGAGGTCCACCTACAGGCCCTCTCTCCAAACAATTTTTCCGGAGGTCCACCTACAGGCCCTCTCTCCAATTCCAGTTTCCAGTTTTATTTGCGTAAACTGCGTAAATTATTATTTTTTGGATAGGTGTGAAAAATAATATTACCTGCGTATCTATATTGCCCAACATTGGATACGGTAGCAAGTAGAAGACCAAACACATGCTGCCAACAGGGTTCCGCAAATTCCTGGTCCACCCGCAAATTCCTTGTCCACAATGTCAAGGAGGTCGAGGTTTTGTTGATGAGCAACAAGTCCTTCTGTGCTGAAATCGCCGACAACGTCTCCATCTAAGAACCTAAAGACCATTGTGGAGAGAGCGGCACAGCTCGCCATCAAAGTGACGAACCCCAACGCCAGACTGCGCAGAGAAGATAACGAATAAATATCTCTGGTTATTTTTGCTAAATAAAAGTTAAATAAACACCAAAAAAATTGATCTGTTCCTGTGCCTGATCCACCCAAGTTGAATCTGTCCCATCATGAGAAAGTCCCCCCAAGGAGTCCCCACTGTAACCTGCTTCCCATACAACTACCTCACCCCCCGACACCTGTGTCTCGCCATTGTCCACCACCTCTTCAGACAACACTGGTAAATCCCCACTGTCAGCACACGGAAACAGCAAAAGGTCTTGCGAATTGGGGCAGAGAATGTTGTGGGCTAGCACATCAGAGAAGGGGTGACTATGGGGTTCCAGGGAGTACGTGACCCCATGCAATATCCATTTAAAAGTCATGCCACACTTGATCGAGCTCATAATTGACAATTGTACCGGTTGATGCTAAATTTTTAAGTTGGGGTCCTGCGTCGTCATTCTAACAACATCCGGCTGTTGTCACCACCACACACGCTAGCCCAGGGGGCACTCTTCTGGCTCTTCCAGCTCAACCTCCTTCCCCCCAGCCTGCCCCCCCACCTACAGGCCCTCTCTCCAGTTCCAGTTTCCAGTTTTATTTGCGCAAACTGCATAAATTTTTATTTTTGGGATAGGTGTGAAAAATAATATTATTTGCGTATCTATATTGCCCAACATTGGATACGGTAGCAAGTAGAAGACCAAACACATGCTGCCCACAGGGTTCCTCAAATTCCTGGTCCACAATGTCAAGGAGCTCGAGGTTCTGTTGATGAGCAACAAGTCCTTCTGTGCTGAAATCGCCGACAACGTCTCCATCTAAGAACCTAAAGACCATTGTGGAGAGCAGCACAGCTCGCCATCAAAGTGACGAACCCCAACGCCAGACTGCGCAGAGAAGATAATGAATAAATATCTCTGTGGTTATTTTTGCTAAATAAAAGTTAAATAAACACAAAAGAAAATTGATCTGTTCCTGTGCCTGATCCACCCAAGTTGAATCTGTCCCATCATGAGAAAGTCCCCCCAAGGAGTCCCCACTGTAACTTGCTTCCCATACAACTACCTCACCCCCCCGACACCTGTGTGTCGCCATTGTCCACCACCTCCTCAGACAACACTGGTAAATCCACACTGTCAGCACACGGAAACAGCAAAAGGTCTTGCAAATTGGGGCAGAGAATGTTGTGGGCTAGCACATCAGAGAAGGGGTGACTATGGGGTTCCAGGGAGTACGTGCCAATCTCCATCTAAAAAGTCATGCCACACTTGATCAATCTCATAATTTACGACTGTACCGGTTGATGCTAAATTTTTAAGTTGGGGTCCGCGTCGTTATTCTAATACATCCGGCTGTTATCACCACACACACGCTAGCCAGGGGCACCCTCTGGCCCCAGGGGGCAGCTCCTCCTTCCCCCCAGCCTGCCGCCCCACCTACAGGCCCTCTCTCCAAACAATTTACCCAGATAGGGGACGTATTAGATATTGTACTGATGATTTTCTTTTTAATTGCCTCCTGCGATAGACAGGAATCGAACCCGGGTCAACTGCTTGGGAAGCAGCTATGCTCACCACTTTACCACCAACAGCCACAGCAACTGATAAGGAACAGATACTAAACTTGATGTCAGCTGCAGTGCCAGCATGAGCAGTGGTGTCACCTGCAGGCGGTGATGGACCTTCGTTGCACCTAGTTGGGTGCTTCCCTAACATGTGATGGGTATTGCCTCGCCTTTCTTGGTCTGGGTGAGCACAATTGCCATGAGGGTAACCACCAGGCTGTTGCCTGAGAATTTGGGGTAATGGTGGGATTAAGCAGCCTCAGAAGCATCCATGCATGCTGCCCCTGCTTGTTTCCTGGTCCATTTCCATGGTGTTTCCATAATTTCTGAGGTTTCCAGGTTTTCACCCAGCCTTCCCTAGGCAGAGCCTTGGTCCCCCTGCAAAAATGCTTGAGTCTCCAATTGACTTCAATGGGGTTCGTTATTCGAAAACGAGCACCC
>ONZH01016707.1:0-38112 GCA_900303285.1 Rhinella marina
AGTTTTATAATTGATTTTTACTTATTTTTTCTTTCATTCCTTTTCCTATTTTTTATCCTTCTATTTTTTGCTTTATTATAGGCATATAATATTTTAAAATCACTATATTGCTTTTATTGCTTCTTATGGTTTAACAACATTTTTATGGTCTATGATTGCTATATAACTAGCTCAGCATCAGCACCATTTTTATTCACTTAATATATGAATAAATTCCCCTATTTATTTACATAATAGGAAAAATCATATTACACCTTGATTTCAGTGACTGGGATTCAAAATTGCCATGCTACAGCTGCTCATCATTCGCTCAGTGCTGAAGTGGGAAAATTACAGTCCTTTGTAGCGTGTATTATTGTAAAAAAAAAAGTTTTAGTAGGCATACAGCGCCAAAGTTCTATATTTTAAAAGCTACTGGCATTTATTACTGTTGCCAAAAAAATGTATTATTTGCTCGATGCTGAAGTGGGAAAAATTAAAACCCATTGTAGCGTGTATTATTGTAAAAAAAAAGGTTTAGTAGGCGTACAGCTCCAAAGTTATATATAGTAAAGTGTTCTTTCAGCTATTAGTGTTGCAAAAAAACATATTATTCTCTCGGTGCTGAAGTGGGACAATTACAGCCATTTGTAGCATGTATTATTGTCAAAGTTTTAGTTGGCCTACAGCGCCAAAGTTAAACTTTGTCAAACCTTCTGTCGGTTACACCACACAACAAAAAAAAACTTTTTGTCTGCTACTGGGCAAAAACAATTTGTCCTATACTAAATTGAGTGTGCCGATTACAAATCTGAAGTCAGAATTGTTGTAACACATTACACAATTTTGCTATGCATAAGTATGCCTAGATGAATTAAGCACTTGGAAAGCATTGAATAATTTTGAACAGAACAAGTTTTACTCCAACAATTACCTGATCCACATCAAAGTTTGCATAGTAAACAGTGTGTGAAAATGCAATGGAATAACAACATTTCAAAAAGTCTTGTTTTTCAGTTTAAAAGTCTTAATTGAGCAAGGCCCAGTACTGTTAAAAGTGCTTCAAGCATCTTCTTTTGCATTTGTGAACGGACATATTTTCCTGTTCTCCATTGTAACCACTCTCCATGTTCAATCAAGTGCAATTACAAAATTTTTCATTAAAGGGGTTGTCCGAGTTATGAAAAAACAATATAGCACTTTAAATCTGATGGGCAGCAATATATAACTAAGTCAAGCAAGTTTTAGGCAAAAAAAATCTATATTTCCTAATTTCCCTGGTTCTCTTCTGGCCTTTGTTTACCTTCAGTAATAATAATCTCTGCCCCTCCCACCCCCCTGCTCTGCAAAGGGAGTGAATACAAGAGCTGCCCTGAGTAATATGTCTGACTGCTAGGATACTCAGCAGCATGTTGTATGTGTAGGACTACAAGTCCCAGCTGTACAATGACACTTCTGATACACAGGAACTTCCCTCTACCTTTCTTGTGCAATACTTTGCAGAATTCCTCTGTGCCCAGCATTTGTTTCCTCATTGCCTGCAGCTACTGTTGTAAAGCCTTGAGCCCTCAGTGTGTTCTGGCTGAAGGGGTTAATGTTTTATCTGAAGGAATCCAGGGAGAGAGCAGACAGCAGCCCGCAGTGCAGGGGGCATGGTCAGCACAGTGACGTCTCGTATACGACTGTTCCATAGGCACAAGAAACACATATGCTTTGTGTACCCTAACTGTAGGCCAAGCAGCAGTGCTACCACTTTCAGGTCACAGGGCACAAATTTTCCATTTATGTTCTGAGTATTTGATCATTTTCATCAGTATTTTCATTCATTGTGCAACAAGACTGCTTTCAAACTTGTTTTTACTACAGTCTATGAATAGCCAATATATGATGCATTAATATTATAACTGAATAGGCTTTGCATGTATAACTTAAAATCTAGACGTGTCAGGCAAATTCCGAGTTCATATTTGGAATCAACACGCTCATTTTAGTAAAAATCACGTTTTTCACTCAGTAGCAAAATCATTGCTGCACAGTGTTATTAGTGGCAAAAGACTTATTAGCCGTTATGTGGTGAAGTGGGAAAATTACAGCCCTTTGTAGCGTGTAGTAGTAGCAAAAAAAAGGTTGATTTGGCCTACAGCGCCCAAGTTAAATTTTGTCAAACCTTCTGTCGGTTATTAGTGGTGGCAAAAGACTTATTAGCCGTTGTGTGGTGAAGTGTGAAAATTACAGCCCTTTGTTTTAATTTCCTTTTTATTTATTTATTTGATCAAACAGCATGTCAGACAGAGAAGTGACAGGCCCTGCACAGGGGAGTGGCAGAAGCCTAAATGTTTCTGGTGCAGGCATAGGTCACAGCAGAGTAAGGGGGCGTGGCAGCAGGGGTCACATTGAGAGGCCAGAGCTGCCGGTGTCATCTAGCGGTCGGGTCTTGACCAGCAACCCAGCGGTTCTTGAATGGTTAACTCAGTCTTTGACTTCATCCCAAATGACGTCAGAGACCCCCAGTCAAGAATCGGTGGGTTCGTCAGACACAACACTCACCTGTACTCAACCTGCCTCTGTCCTTTTCTGTTCCCTCACCCAGAGAAGTAATGTATGCTGTGGGCTCAGCTCCACTTTACAGCGAGGAGGAGCTACTGGAGTACAGTCAGCAGCTACTGGAGGACAGTCAGCAGCACTGGGCAACCAAGATGTCGAGGAGACATCCGCAGCTTCCTCAGTTAGGCAGGCAAGTAGTGATGAGGCGAGTGGTGTGGGAGCTAGGGTTGCGCACGGTCAGGCTCCTGACCAACAGGGTCGAGGAGGACATCAGCGACGTGCAGACACTACTCGATGATGATGAAGCCGATCGCACTTGGGAGCTGGGTGAATTAGGGCCTTCATCATTATCAGGAGAAGAGGGTGGCAGCTTGCCCGTGAGGCAGCGACGGAGCCAGCAGGTCGCTAGCGTGGCCGGGAGTCAGCAGGGTGGCAGCAGTGGGAGGTCGAGAGCCAAACGTGCCCGAGGTAGACCACACGGTTCTCAGGAGCCTACCGGGCTGGAAAGTAGTGGTGCAGCAGTTCAAGGAGGCAGTGGTGGTAGCAGCCAGTCAGTGAGGAGTGTTGGGGGGGTAAATTCACATACTTGGCGGTGTGGCAGTTTTTCGTTAAGCCGCCGGGTGAGGTAAACCTAGCTATTTGTAGAATCTGTGGGCAGAAGGTGAAGCGTGGCCAGGGTGCCAATGTTGGCACCACGCCCCTGCGTCAACATATGCAGTGTCACCATAAAGTGGCCTGGGAGAACCGTGGCTCCAGTGTGGTGGTCCAGCCTGCAGCAGCAGCTGCAGCATCAGCAGCATCAACCAGTGGCACTCAACAGATTTAAGGCAGTCAAGGCTCCTCCACCTCAGCCGAAGGGAGCTGTCTGTCCTTCCCATCATCTGATGCTCCTGCTACTCCTCCTACTCCTCGTCAGTCATTCCGTCAGCAATCGATCAGCAAAGCCATTGCCAAGAGAAAAACAGTATGAGTGTACACATCCAATGGTGCAGAAGCTGAACTTGCTCCTGGCCAAGTTGCTGGCAGTGCTCCCTTTAAACTGCGCGGCTATTTTTAACGTCCGCTCACCTGCAGCAGGGCAGCGTGGAAGCGTCCTCAGGACAGCGATACAGATGCCTGTGCTGCGGGCAGGGGAGGGAGAGGTGTAGCCTATCAGAGGCCAGCTCTGTACAGTACGGGACACAGGCAGGAAGAGACCTGCATCGCATCGCTGAAGGAGGCATGGAGGTAAGTATAAGTGTTAATTTTTTTATATGGCACAATATAGAAGAGAAGCGCTATGGGGGCACTTCTTTTTGCCACATGATGGGGGGGCATCCATGGGGGGCACTTATTGGCACCTGATTCAGGGGGTATCCATGGGGGCGCACTTACTGGCACATGATTGGGGCATCTATGGGGGGCACCTCTTACTAGCACATGTTTGGGGGGCATCTATGGGGGCACTTACTGGCACATGTTTGGGGGACATCTATGGGGGGCACTTACAGGCACATGTTTTGGGGACATCTATGGGGCACTTACTGGCACATGTTTGGGAAGGCATCTATGGGGGGCACTTACAGGCACATGTTTGGGGGACATCTATGGGGGCACTTACTGGCACATGTTTGGGGGGCATCTATGGGGGCACTTCTTACTGGCACATGTTTGGGAACATCTATGGGGGCACTTACTGGCACATGTTTGGGGGGCATCTATGGGGGGCACTTCTTACTGGCACATGATTGGGGCTCATCCATGGGGGCACTTCTTACTGGCACATTATAGGGGCATCTATGGGGGAGCACTTCTTACTTACACATTGTTGGGAGGCACTATGGGGGCACTTTTACGGGCACATTATTGGGGGGCACTATGGGGGCATCTACTGAGGCTACAAAGAAGGGTATTTTATATGGGGGGCTCTGTATAGGGACATTTTATAATGGGACACATTATGGTTGGTACTATGGGGAAGGGAGAGGAGTACTATGGGGTCATCTACGGGGGGCACTAAGATTTTATACTTGCAAATTATGGGGGACACTGAGGGCATCTACTGGGGCATTTTATAATGGTATATTATGGGGGCACTATGAGGAAGGGGGAGAGGAGCACTATGGGGGCATTTACTGGGGGCACTATATAGGGGTATTTTATACTGACACATTATGGGGGCACTGTGGGGACATTAGCTCAACTGAGGGCAATAAAAGGGGGTATTTTGTTTTGCACTGGCACATTATAAGGAGAATTATTACTACTGGGGAGCATTATGGTAGGCTTTATTACTACTGGGGTCAATGGGGAACATGATTACTAGTATGGGCACTATGGGAACATTATTACTTCTGGGGCACAGTGGGAACATGTTGGGGACACTGTAGGAGCATTATTACTACCAAGTGTGCTCTAGCAGAGAATTATTACTATTGGTGGACTTTGAGGAGCACTATTACTATGGGGGGTACTCTGGCACAGTATCAGCTTAGCACAGTTATTTTTGGGGGACATTATGGTTACACTGTTGGTATCAGGGACACTATTCGCTGGGAGCAGTTATTTTAGGACACTGTGTGCCAATAATTATTGAAGGGCACTATCTGCATGGTACTAGTTTCTGTAGTATAGTATTGGGGAGCACAGCGGCACTTTATGGGTGGTAGGATGATTTGTCCAGAAGATGGGCGGATGATGGAAGAGTAGTAACTAAATTTTTTTTTGTCAAATTGCAGAGACGAGAAATGGCTGAAAATGGTGGTCTGGTCTGAAAGGAGATGAGGAAAGAGAACATCTACATGAAAGGAGACGTCACTGGATGTAAGAGGTATGAGGCGCTGTATGACCCTGTATGTTCTGTAGTGATATACGTAATGTTAGGAGGGAAGGGGTTAGGTTGAGAATATATATATATAGATTTATATGGGTCTCCAGAAATGTAATGCTCAACCCTGGCCAATGTCTTATTTAGTATGCTAGATTCGATATTTGACCTATGACGATTATCTCATGTTTGATTTTCATATTGCTCACCTTTGACTAAGCATTGCCCAACTCTAAGCCAACCCCGCTCGGCAGCTGCCAAGGCTTAGAGGGAACACTGGTTGCTGGTGCTACAGTCCTCCCCTTTCCAAGTGGTGGACTCTGAACCTTTCAGAGAACTGATGGCTTGTGCCGAGCCGAGGTGGAGAGTTCCAAGCCATCATTTCTTTGCAAAACAGGCAGTACCAACCCTGCACAAATATGTAGAACAGAAGGTGGGCCAGTCCTTGAGCCTGTCGGTGTCTGCCAAAGTTCATGGCAGCACCGACATGTGGAGCTATAATTACGGTCAGGGACAGTATATGTCCTTTATGGCCCACTGGGTAAATGTGATTCCTGCACAGCCACACCAGCAACCTGGCCAGGCGATGCCGCTTCCGCCTCCACGTTCTCATGCCGTCGCTCCTGTGACAATGTCTGCCTCCTCACCCTCCACCGTGTCCACAGCCTCCATTGCAGGGACAATTCACAGTGTCTCACCAGCATACCACATGTGCAGGGCACAGTGGTGTCACGTGGTTCTACACCTCATTTGCCTGGGCGAGCGGAGTCACACAGGGGAGGAACTGCTCCGCATCATTCATCAAGAAATCCAATCCTGGCTTTTCCCGTGACAACTCAAAATCGGAACAATGGTGACCGACAACGGGAAGAACATGGTGTTTGCGCTGCGTCAAGGAGGGCTGTGCCTTGCGCCATGCATGGTGTACGTGTTCAATCTGGTTGTCAAGCGGTTCCTAAAGTCTTCTACCCATCTGCAAGACATCCTAAAAATGGCCCGGATGCATGCACTTCAGAAACTCCTACACCACCAAGCACACCCTCCTTGAGCTACAGTGGCAGAACGGCGTTCCACCACATAGGCTGATATGTGATGTTTCCACCCGTTGGAATTCCACCCTCCATATGTTGGACCGACTGTATGAGCAAAGAAAGGCCATAAACAATTTCTTGATGATCCAAGCGGACAAAGGTACTCCCCTGTGTAACTTCAATGTCAGCCAGTGGCAGCTCATGCGTGACACCTACCGTTTGCTCCTGCCCTTTGAGGCCACTTTATTTGTCAGTCACCAGGACAACGGGATGAACAATGTCATTCCACTCAAACAACAGAAGCTGTAGCAGCAGCTAGTTGAGTCTCCTCAACATGATGGAGCAGTTTTAGCATGTATTGTGCCAGGCTGAGGTAAATCAGCAAGCTGAGACCTCTCATCTCAACGTCCAGATCAGGCCTACTTTAACTCCAACCTTTGTCCGTGGCAAACCCTGTTCCCCGATGCAATGGATTTCTGGGCAGGAAGACTGGAACAGAGGCCTGAATTGGAACAGTAAGTTCTCTTCTTTCTTGGAGAAAGTTCTCAGCACCACAGGAGGTGTGATGACACCTAAATGGACCAATTTGTCCTCTGCCATTGTCACGTTTGTCAAAATGAACCAAGCCTGGCTTCAGGAGGATATTCACACTCCTCTGGCTGAGACTGATGAATGGATCTGACCTTGTTAATGGTGTCCCATCTTGCTACTGTTGCTGTCTGCATGCTAGCCTACCATAACATTGCCTGCTTATCATGTTTCATATGGCTGCTCATGCCACCATCATGCCACTGCTGTCATCAGGCCACTTTTGCTGTCACTCTGCCTGCCAACATGTACCATAAGGCTGCCACAGTCGCCGCCACTGCAGCTGATATTCCTAGCTGCTAACCCTCTACTGCTACCATTATTAACGCTACGCATCTGCCACTACTACTACTACTATTACTACTAAAGACGACAGCTGATTTACTGCCTTGTATGTTCTAAACTATGCTACTTCTATTGCGGCCATTTGCCTCTAACACCATACCTGTTCCACATCCACACTGTACTGCTGCTGCTTCCAAATAAAAGGGAAATTTTTTCTAGGTTTTTTCAGCTCGTTCTTTTTCTTCTGACATTTAACACTTGTGCATGTCATATGAGCAGGCATTCTGACCCTGTCAAAGAATAATTTTTGGACACTTGGTCCCCCAACAAGCCACTGTTTTTATTTATTTTTTATCCCATATCATTGTGTATGTTTAAACCATCTGCTCCCAATAAGGGACAATGTTTGGAAGATTTGAAAAAGTATAACATATTCGATGGCATGTTTTTAAACATGCAATTTGGTAGTGCTGCCAAACATGCGTTTTCTCATAGCTATGTATGTCATCGTCACTGAAAAATAATTTATTATTGCTGTATTGTTTTCAAGAGCTCAGGGAAGGGGGAGAGGAAAAACAAAAATGTATTAAAAAAATGTATGGAAAGAGAACGTTTTCCTAAAATTTCCTAGTCCTAGAGGATTTTATATACCAGTTTCCAGGTCAATTGGGGCCATTTTGGTTTGGCTCTAATTTTTAAAAAATACAGCAAATTGTAAACAAACTAAATCTCGAAAGGTTTGCTCATCTTTACTTCCCAGTAATGAATTTGCGTTAAACTGTAACTGCTGTTTCAATTTATTTTTAATGTAGTGTACAGACAAGAACGCTAAGCGTTTTTATAATATACTTTATTAGAGAAAGATGTTTATTTGTACTAGAAGTCAGGTTATAAAGGGTCTTTTTAGCAAAGCTTTAACTGAGCATGCTAGGGAGAGTCAGTCAGTACTGCTGAGCACTAAAGACACCTGTGTGTAACTTACAGAGGCTTCCAGAATGCCCTGATATTATCACTATGCCAGTCCGTGACTATCAGGCAGCCAGGGAGACAGACGCAGTCTCACCGGAAGCATGTCACCATGCAAAGACGTGTCTCTCATTCTCCCAGGTGGTCTCCGGGTGGAGCTAGTAAAGGTTTGCGCTTTACACATGCGTAACTCTGTGAGATCCACTCCGGATCTTGGTACTGCTGGGAGACGGGGCGCCGGAAACCCTAGCATCAGCTCTTGCCAGGGAACCTCTGTTGTCATGTCTCCTGACATAGCTATGTGGTGGGAGGTTCCTTCCTTTTGCACACTTTCAGCCCTCACCTGTGCTTCCCTGGTCTGAGGGTAGAGATTGGGTGTGACCTCAGCAGTGTCTGGTGATCTGTGGAGGGATATTTAAACCTGGTCTTTTCTCCCACTCACTGCTGCTTATTCAGTTGCTTCCCTGGTTCTACATATGAAGCTATCTGGTGAGTGGTTTCTCTTGTTATTGACTCTGGTTTTGGTTGTCTTCTGGCTCTTGTGCCCTGGCATACGTTTACTGACCTTTCTCTGTTTCCCTATTGACCATTGCATAGTGTCATGGTATTTACTTTGGGGTTTTGTCCAACTGCGGCCGGTGTGCTCAGCCACCAGACACCCTGCTACTGACACCTGGAAAGGGCTCTGCCAAAGTCCCCCTTCCTGCTGGGGGCAGGTAAAGAGTACCCCGGCCTAAAGGGTGTTCAGAGTGTGACGGCTTGTGCAAAGTGTGTCTGGTACACTGTGTTTGCTGGTTGTCAGTTTGGCTTTATCATTACATTAGCATTTCACCGACTATGTCTGACCATCAACCTGCCTATCTGACTTCACAGGTGTCTTTGGGGCTAAGTGGAATGCTAAAGACTGAAAACAGACTATATCTCTTTATCAACGCTCTGAGGTTTGCCAAAAAAGGCTCTTTACAAACTGTTTTCTGTTTGAACATCTTTCCTCTAGTAATAAAGTGTTGTGGATCCACTGATTACGGATCAAGATGGATCAGTGGTAATGGGGAACCACTGTGCCAAGTACCTGGTTACATGTTGGGCCAAACCATAAGGGTGTTTTTCTGGAGCCTCCTAGGTATTCACCCACATCCCTATACAGGGATGTGGACTTCGCTGAGGGTTTGCAGCCAGACTGCTCCCTCTGGGATGGTCCCGATGTAGTAGGCAGCTGACTCTCAGACTCCCTAACATAGGCAGAATCAGGAAATGCACAAAACCACAGGCACAGTCTGAACAGGAACCAAAACTGAAACACAGTACTCTGGAACACCACAACAGGCAGACTGTAGAAATAGCAGAAACACCAGACTGGATGACAAAACATAGACAGAACTAAACTGAGCTGAACAAGTTGGGAAACACAGACAGACCATGGCAGGAACATAGGCAGGATCAGGTCAGACATACAGACTGAACAGTAGCAGATACCAGAACTATCGTTGTTGCTCAGCCAAGGGGTGGCATACACAGACAGAACATATAGCTGAGCTTATTAGCCCACAGCACCCACAGGTGCACACAAAGAGAGAGGGATTAACCTCTACAACGAACAGAGAACACACAGCAAGCTTGGACAATTAACCCCTGACTTGCTGAAAAGAACAGAGAGGAGAAACATACACATGGTCATGTTCACACCACAATGTATCCATGGCCAGTATGCGCAAGACAGAGGCAGCAGTGCACTGCCATACTGACACAGAGCCCTAGATACACACCTCCAGTATCCGGCAACCAGCCCACACAGCATACAATGGAACAAGTGAACAGAAATTGTAGCATAATGTATGCAAAAAAATGTTTAATATCACTACATTATTTTACATTACACTACATTATTTTAAGAATAAACCAAAACTCATTAAAGGGGTTGTCTCACTTCAGCAAATATTATTTTATTATGTAGAGAAAGTTAATACAAGCCACTTAATAATGCATTGTTATTATCCATATTGCTTCCTTTGCTGGCTGGATTAATTTTTGCAATTGTGTTATACACTGCTTGTTTCCATGACCACCCTGCATCCATCAGTGGTTGCCATACTTGCACATTATAGAAAAAAGCACCAGCCTATGTTCGCCCCCATCATCCTGGCTAACAGAAAGGCCAGTGCTTTTTCCTATATTGTGCAATATGGATGATAACAATACATTAGTAAGTAGCTTGTATTAACATCCTCTACGTGATAAATGCCACTTACTGAAGTGAGACAACCCCTTTATATTGAACATCATTGATACTTCAAGTAAATGAGTTAATATCAACGGAGTAAATTTTATTTGGCACAGCATGGTGAAATATGTGCCACCAAGTCATGCTCCTCAAAATAATAAAAAATTGCAGTCTGGACGGGGACAGACAGTCATAGTGCTTGTGTGCATGAGCCCTAACTTAGATGCCAAAATATTTCCCTTTTCATCTTTGTGTTTATCAAGTTGAAGTAAATAGTATTTTGCATCTTGAATACTTTTTATTTTGTGACTGCTACTAATGACATTTATCACTTCAGTCATAGATGACTTGCTGCTTTGATTGAAAATAAGACATGTTGCACCAAAACCGATTGGTTTGGTTGATTGCAAGCAGTTTTATCCAATTATCCAGCTCACTGATGCATGTTTAGATATAAATTTCAGTAATCTCAGATATGATGGGTAAAGCTGAGCCCTCTCCACAAAAAATATTATTTGATATAATGGTATATCAGTTTACAGTAACATGAATTAAAGCTATTCAGATTGTCCGCTTCCCCTGGCAATGGGGTCCCGGTGTGAATTACTGTTAATTACTGCATGTGGCAGTACAGTCAGTAGGATTGGGATGTGGCAGGGAACTAAAATTATCAGCTCCTTTTCACAGAAAACCCAAGTAAACAGGTCTTATATATTGGGTACTGTGTTCCCGCATACATTCAGGTAGGTGCTGGGGACCCCCATAATGTCAGTACTACATCAGAGATGTGTGTGTGGCTACTAGGTGACAAGCACTATTACTGCTTTAAGCTAGGGCTACATGATGACATTTGTTGTGTGACGATTTGTTGCATTAATGTCGCACAACCTATTTTATAATGCTAGTCTATAGTGTCGCACTGCAACATGTGACATGGCAGTTGCAAAAAACCCATCCAAGATGGATTTTTGTGCAACACCATACACTAGCATTATAAAATGTTACGCAACACATTTTGTGTGTAGTTGTACCCTATATGTCACATGACACATGTTGCCTTGCAGCCCTAGCCTTATTGCTGGTACATTGTAATGGCAGCCAGGGTTGCTAACCGTCCGTGAATTTACGGACAGTCCGCAAAACCCAGGTGTTTTCTTCTGCCGTCCGTAGCGTCCGGCAGAAAAAAACACCGTCCATAAAACCTGAAGGCCAAACTCTGAAGTCTGCACTGCTCATGCGCGCGCAGTGCAGCAAGACGGGACATGGTCCTGACGTCATGAAAGGTCCTTTACCTTCACTAGGAACTCCACTCCAGCATCTACCCTACCGTCTACTGTGGGAGAGATAAGACTTGTTTTATCAGAGATTGTGACATCACAATAGTAAGTGACATTCCTGCATACTGCAGCCTCAAGTTTCACTTTTGAGGTTAGGGAACATGTAGTACCTGTGTATGTGGTGTGGAGGGGAGTGAGGACATACACATTGCACGTGTCTGTGAGGGGATTGGAATTGTATGTTGTATGGACCAGGCTGAAGTGTGTTTCTTACTCGGCCAGTTTTTTCTTCACATCATTTTTGTGTGTGTGTGTATATATATATATATAATATATATATATATATATATATATATATACATACACTCACCGGCCACTTTATTAGGTGCACCATGCTAGTAACGGGTTGGACCCCCTTTTGCCTTCAGAACTGCCTCAATTCTTCGTGGCATAGATTCAACAAGGTGCTGGAAGCATTCCTCAGAGATTTTGGTCCATATTGACATGATGGCATCACACAGTTGCCGCAGATTTGTCGGCTGCACATCCATGATGCAAATCTCCCGTTCCACCACATCCCAAAGATGCTCTATTGGATTGAGATCTGGTGACTGTGGAGGCCATTTGAGTACAGTGAACTCATTGTCATGTTCAAGAAACCAGTCTGAGATGATTCCAGCTTTATGACATGGCGCATTATCCTGCTGAAAGTAGCCATCAGATGTTGGGTACATTGTGGTCATAAAGGGATGGACATGGTCAGCAACAATACTCAGGTAGGCTGTGGCGTTGCAACGATGCTCAATTGGTACCAAGGGGCCCAAAGAGTGCCAAGAAAATATTCCCCACACCATGACACCACCACCACCAGCTTGAACGTTGATACAAGGCAGGATGGATCCATGCTTTCATGTTGTTGACGCCAAATTCTGACCCTACCATCCGAATGTCGCAGCAGAAATCGAGACTCATCTGACCAGGCAACGTTTTTCCAATCTTCTACTGTCCAATTTCGATGAGCTTGTGCAAATTGTAGCCTCAGTTTCCTGTTCTTAGCTGAAAGGAGTGGCACCCGGTGTGGTCTTCTGCTGCTGTAGCCCATCTGCCTCAAAGTTCGACGTACTGTGCGTTCAGAGATGCTCTTCTGCCTACCTTGGTTGTAACGGGTGGCAATTTGAGTCACTGTTGCCTTTCTATCAGCTCGAACCAGTCTGCCCATTCTCCTCTGACCTCTGGCATCAACAAGGCATTTCCGCCCACAGAACTGCCGCTCACTGGATGTTTTTTCTTTTTCGGACCATTCTCTGTAAACCCTAGAGATGGTTGTGCGTGAAAATCCCAGTAGATCAGCAGTTTCTGAAATACTCAGACCAGCCCTTCTGGCACCAACAACCATGCCACGTTCAAAGGCACTCAAATGACCTTTCTTCCCCATACTGATGCTCGGTTTGAACTGCAGGAGATTGTCTTGACCATGTCTACATGCCTAAATGCACTGAGTTGCTGCCATGTGATTGGCTGATTAGAAATTAAGTGTTAACGAGCAGTTGGACAGGTGTACCTAATAAAGTGGCCGGTGAGTGTATATATACATACACAGAGGAAAACATGGCGGCTGGAGCGACGCTAGGACTCCTTCCCTCCGGCTGCCGGGAGATGACGTATGGCGCAGTTGGAGGCGGAGCTGTGTCATTACGGCGCATGCACAGGGCTTTAAAGATGGCTCCGCCCTATGGAACATGGCGCTGGGTGTTCTTCCCTCTTCAGCTGGCTGTGCTGGTGTTAGTGGTCAGGACTGGTGGTCATGAGTGCCCCCTCCACACAAGGCTCTGGATTGGAGCCCCCCACTACCCAGGGTGGTGACCCTTCTCTCCCTTGTTCCTTAGGGAGAAAAGGAGTCCTCTTCTTCCACTAAGGCTTAAACCCAAAAGTGCGGTGTTTGTGCTAAGTGCCTGCCCTCCTCGGGGGGTTAAGCCTCTTTGTAAGGAGTGTATGGAGTCTGCGGAGTCTACCAGCCTCTTAGATGAGATCAAGATTATGGTCAGAGATGAGTTCCGTTCTGCCCTGGCCTCTCGTGATGTGTCTCCCCCTCCAAGACTCCCTCCCCACAGAACAGGGTTCTCCAGAGATCTTATTTCAGGGGGAAGCGCTTCCAATTCCGTTAACCTGATATGTCGGATCCTGACGTCTTTGATCTAGCTCAGGAATCAGAGGAAGAGAACGAATATAGGAGGTTTCTCTTCAACCCTGAAGATATAGAAGAATTAATCAAAGTCATTAGAGTCACTATCAGGATGGAGATCCCGAGGAAGCCCAAGTCAGTTCAGGAAGAAATCTTTGGTGGTCTAGGGGAAAGACATAGATCAGTTTTCCCGGCCCCAGACAATATACAAAAGCTAATCAAAACTGAGTGGGATAAGCCTGAAAAGGGGTCCTTTATTCCCCAAGGGATTAAGAGACGCAAACCCTTTGACGAAAAAGATTGTGCCGACTGGGAAGCAGTCTCGAGGGTTGATGCCCAAGTGGCCAAGGTGGCTAAGCGTATGGCCCTTCCCTTTGAGCTGAAGGACACCATGGACAGAAAGGCTGAAAGCCTCCTTAAGAAGACATGGGAAGCAACTGCGGCACTTCTAAAACCAGGGGTGGCCGTGACTTGTGTAGCCTGCACTCTTAAAGTCTGGCTGGAACAACTAGAAGTTCACCTGATTAATAAGACTCCAAGGGATCAAATCTTAGAGAGTGTTCCCCTGTTGAAAATGGCCACTAGATTCCTGGCCAAGTCTTTAAGACTTTCCGCCCGTACAGCGGTCTTGTCCAAAACCATTAGAAGGTTTGAAAACGGCTAGAATGCTTGAAAACGGCTAAGGTATAGCCGAAACGTAGCATGTACTGAGGTGAGGTGATGGAATAAAGAAGACCTTTTTCCACTGGAAGTTGGATGCTGTCTTCTACTCCTGTTTGCATTGAATTTTGGAGCCACTGGGATTAGACTCCGGGGAGATCGTGCATCCATGTGGATCATCAGCCACTCTGCAGGTGCTGTACTATTTTTTTTTTTTTTTTTTTTTTTTTTTTTTCTTTGCGTATACAATCAGAATATGTGCCGTTAATAACCACCCTCTGTTTTCTATCACTGAGCCAGTTACTTACCCACATACAGACATTTTCTCCCAGGCTAAGCATTCTCATTTTATATACTAACCTTTTATGTGGTACCGTGTCAAATGCTTTGGAGAAGTCCAGATATACGACATCCATTGACTCGCTGCGGTCCAGTCTAGAACTTACCTCCTCATAGAAACTGATTAAATTGGTTTGACATGACCCATCCCTCATGAAGCTTATTTTTATTGAGGTACTCCAAGATAGCATCTCTTAGAAAACCCTCAAACAGTTTACCCACGACAGATGTTAAACTTACCGGCCTATAGTTCCCGGGCTCTGTTTTTGGACCCTTTTTGAATATTGGCACCACATTTGCTATGCACCAATCCTGTGGAACACTCCCTGTCAGTATAGAGTCCTTAAATATCAGAAATAAAGGCCTGGCGATGGCATTTCTTAATTCTCTTAGGATACGGGGGTGTATGCCATCCGGTCCTGGCGATTTGTCTATTTTAATCTTTTTAAGACGCAGCTCTACTTCTTCCTGGTTCACACAGGGCATTTTTAATGGGGAATTTACTTTTATATTCTGCATTTTATCTATTATGGTCACTATTTCCCAGGTGTCCCCCAACCTGCACATCTGTTGTTCTGTCAGGTATATAGGCTAATACTAAGTCCAGTATGGCCGTCCCTCTAGTCGGGTCCTGAACCAGTTGGGAAAGGTAATTGTCTTTGGTTATTTCCAAGAACCTGTTTCCTTTATGAGATATACAGGTTTCAGTTTTCCAGTCTATTTCTGGGTAGTTGAAATCCCCCATAATAACGATCTCATTATGTTTTGCCGCCTCGTCTATTTAATTTAGAAGTAAATTATTAGGTGGTTTATAATAAAGTCCTATTAGTATTTTATTATTGTTTTTGGCTCCATTTATTTCTACCCACAGTGATTCACATGTTCATGTCCCTCACTTATATCTTCCCGGAGTGTGGGCTTTAGACAGGACTTTACATAAAGGCAGACCCCTCCCCCTCTCCTTTTTGGCAATCCTTTCTAAACAGACTGTAACCCTGTATGTTGACTGCCCAGTCATAGGTATCATCCAGCCATGTATCAGTTACTCCCACTATGTCATAGTCCTCCTCACACATCACTATACATAAAAATATACATAAACCTTTTAACTGTATGTACACTAATGCCAGAAGCCTAACTAATAAAACTGGTGAACTGGAATTAGTGATGTGTGAGGAGAACTATGACATAGTGGGAGTAACTGAGACATGGCTGGATGATAGCTATGACTGGGCAGTCAACATACAGGGTTACAATCTTTTTAGAAAGGATCGTCAAAACCGGAGAGGGGGAGGGGTCTGCCTTTATGTAAAGTCGTGCCTAAAGCCCACACTCCAGGAAGATATAAGTGAGGGACATAAAGATGTGGAGTCACTGTGGGTAGAAATAAATGGAGCCAAAAACAATAATAAAATACTAATTGGGGTTATTATAACCCCCCCCCCCCAATATATCAGAGACCACAGAAAATCTACTTCTAAACGAAATAGACGAGGTGGCAAATCATAATGAGGTCATTATTATGGGGGACTTCAACTACCCAGATATAGACTGGGAAACTGAAACCTATACATCTCATAAAGGAAACAGGTTCTTGGCAATAACCAAAGACAATTACCTTTCCCAACTGGTTCAGGACTTGACTAGAGGGACGGCCATACTGGACTTAGTATTAACCAATAGACCTGACAGAACAACAGATGTGCAGGTTGGGGGACACCTGGGAAATAGTGACCATAACATAATAACCTTCCAATTGTCATTCAAAAGAGTGTTTCTTCAGGGAGGAACAAAAATACCAAACTTCAAAAAAGCTAAATTTAACCAACTAAGAGAGGCCATAGGCCTAACTAACTGGGACAATGTCCTCAAAAATAAAAATACAGCCACAAAATGGGATATTTTTAAAAGCATCCTAATATCTAATTGTGAGAGGTACATACCGTATAGGAATAAAATGATAAGAAACAAGAAAAAACCAATGTGGATAAATAGAACTGTAAAGAAAGCAATAAATGACAAACAGAAAGCATTTAAATCACTAAAACAGGAGGAGAGCGAGGAAGCATTGAAAAACTATAAGGAAAAAATAGAATATGTAAAAGACAAATAAAAGCAGCCAAACTAGAGACCGAGAGATTAATCGCCAAAGAGAGTAAAACTAACCCTAAAATGTTCTTCAATTATATAAATACTAAAAAGTATAAACCTGACGGTGTCTGCCCCTTACAGAGTAATGAGGGGGGAGTTGCAGAGAGCGATGAGGAGAAAGCGAAGCTACTAAATAACTTTTTCTCCACTGTATTCACTGAGGAAAATAAACTGTCAGATGAAATGCAGAGTATAAAAGTAAATTCTCCTTTAAAAGTGTCCTCTCTGACCCAGGAAGAGGTACAGCAACGTCTTAAAAATATTAAAATAGACAAATCACCAGGACCGGATGGCATACACCCCCGTATCCTAAGAGAATTAAGTAATGTCATCGACAGACCCTTATTTCTGATATTTAAGGACTCTATACTGACGGGGAGTGTTCCACAGGATTGGCGCATAGCAAATGTGGTGCCAATATTCAAAAAGAGTCCAAAAACAGAGCCCGGAAACTATAGGCTGGTAAGTTTAACTTCTGTTGTGGGTAAACTGTTTGAAGGTTTTCTGAGAGATGCTATCTTGGAGTACCTCAATGAAAATAAGCAAATAACTCTGTATCAGCATGGCTTCATGAGGGATCGGTCATGTCAAACCAATTTAATCAGTTTCTATGAGGAGGTAAGTTCTAGACTTGACCGCGGCGACTCAATGGACGTCGTATATTTGGATTTCTCCAAAGCGTTTGAAACGGTACCACATAAAAGGTTAGTATACAAAATGAGAATGCTTGGCCTGGGAGAAAATGTCTGTATGTGCGTAAGTAACTGGCTCAGTGATAGAAAACAGAGGGTGGTTATTAACGGTAGATACTCAGATTGGGTCACTGTCACTAGTGGGGTACCACAGGGGTCTGTATTGGGTCCTATTTTCTTCAATATATTTATTAATGATATTGTAGAAGGTTTGCATAGTAAAATATCAATTTTTGCAGATGACACTAAACTGTGTAAAGTAATTAACACAGAGGACGACAGTGCACTGCTACAGCAGGATCTGGATAGACTGGAGGCTTGGTCAGAAAAGTAGCAGATGAGGTTTAACACTGAAAAATGTAAGGTTATGCATATGGGAAGGAATAATGGAAGTCACCAGTACATACTAAATGGTAAAGCATTGGGTAACTCTGACATGGAAAAGGACCTAGGAATTTTAGTGAACAGCAAACTAAGCTGTAGAAACCAGTGTCAGACAGCTGCTGCCAAGGCCAATAAGATAATGGGTTGCATCAAAAGGGGCATAGATGCCCGTGATGAGAACATAGTCCTGCCACTTTACAAATCACTAGTCAGACCACACATGGAGTACTGTGTACAGTTCTGGGCTCCTGTGAACAAGGCAGACATAGCAGAGCTGGAGAGGGTTCAGAGGAGGGCAACTAAAGTAATAACTGGAATGGATGAACTACAGTACCCAAAAAGATTATCAAAATTAGGCTTATTCACTTTAGAAAAAAGACGACTGAGGGGAGATCTAATAACTATGTATAAATATATCAGGGGTCAGTACAGAGATCTCTCCCATCATCTATCCCGAGGACTGTGAAGAGGGGACATCCTCTGAGTCTGGAGGAAAGAAGGTTTGTACATAAACATAGAAGAGGATTCTTTACGGTAAGAGCAGTGAGACTGTGGAACTCTCTGCCTGAGGAGGTGGTGATGGTAAGTTTACTAAAAGAGTTCAAGAAGGGCCTGGATGTATTTCTGGAGGGTAATAATATTACAGGTTATAGTTACTAGAGAGGGGTCGTTGATCCAGGGAGTTATTCTGATTGCCTGATTGGAGTCGGGAAGGAATTTTTTCCCCTAAAGTGAGGAAAATTGGCTTCTACCTCACGGGTTTTTTTTGCCTTCCTCTGGATCAACTTGTAGGAAAACAGGCTGAACTGGATGGACAGATGTGTTTTACAAACTATGTTACTATGTAACCCCAACAAGGGGGATCCCTCCTCGTCCTCCTTCAAACAATGACACCAAGCGTGTTGGGGAAAGACTCAGCTCCTTTTTCAATATTTGGGAACAGGTAGTCAAAGTGTGATAAAGGAGGGTTATTCGATAGAGCTAGTATCTCTTCCCCCACAGAAATTTACCCTAGCTCAGCTTCCAATATCCCGAATGCCGTTTCTAGCCGAAGGCATACGAGTTATTATGCCTCGGGGCTATAGAAAAAGTTCCCGAAACAGAGATCAGAACAGGTCATTACTCCCCTTTGTTCCTAGTCCAGAAACCCAATGCAAGTTCCGAATAATAAGCCATTAAACAGGTACATCGTTTATCGCAGGTTCAAGCATTATAAGCTTGACATTTTTGCAAATGAGGACATGGCATTCGGACGTAAAGTCCTTGGTGCGGTTGTCCCTCCCGAAGTTGTGTTTTTTTTTTTTTTTTTTACTTTGTTAGTTCTTAGGTTGTGCTGTCATGGAAACGACTGGCAATGAGTATTACACTCACCGGTAATCCGGTTTCCTGGAAGTCTCCATGACAGCACGTACCTCCCACCCTATTCTTTTATGTTGAGCAATCTTCATTTTTTTTTTTTTTTTTCTCCCTCCGGGGTCCTGCTATAATACGCTGGTGACTGGGGGAAGGGGTGGGGTTTTTAACCCTCTGTATTTTCCTGCCCTATCAGAGGAAACCGGATTACCGTTGAGTGTAATATATCCAGAATCCAGACGCATATTTGAGTTCAGTTCCATGATCCCTGATGGCCTCAATGCGGATATGGAAATATTCAGATTCCTCTAACCTCCCTCCCTCTCAATCAATGTAGATTTGGGTTGGGTGCTCTACTGGGATGGCACATCGTGATCAGGCTGTGCTTACCAGCATCATGATTGGCCCTCCCCGTAAGGCCCCCAATCCTATACCATCTAGCAAATCCATTGAAAACAGAAATAATGAAAATTAAAAGGAACAAGAAATTCAAAAAATTAAATATTGAAAAATCAATAAAATAAACAAACAAGTGGAAAATATCGACCATTAGAAACAATGTACATATATACAATATAAGCCACATGGAGTCTGGACTATATTGGATTTTTACATATGCATATACAGACTTATTAATCCAATCTACCCAATAGATACATATCATACAACAAACAAAATATAGACTACAAATAAAATATAGACTATTTAAAAAAAATGTACACACAATGTAATTAATGGGAATTTAGGATGACAATGGTGACATTTTAAATACTTTTAATATGGATAGATACTGAGACACTTACACCTATTTCCCTACTCAGTCATAACAGACTGTGATTTGAAATCTCCAGTTGATATAGACCAATATACCTACTTTTAAATATATATTCTCCTTATTGTGTTTATACTTCCTACCTTCTTTCTAACTTATTTAATTTTATTTTCAACATTTATCACCACTACAAATATTACCATTATCCTGCAATGAATACCCCTATGCATCTGAAAGCACCTGTCAACACAATACAAAGATTCTAAAGGGTTAACATCCCTATTTCAATTGCCTGCCACTCAATAAACCAATCCCATACAAGACCTTGTCTGTAAAAGATTGATTTTTTTTATGAGCGCTCCACACCACTGAGGAAGGGGCAGAATACCCCGAAACGCGTCTGGTCTTACATTTGGCAGCTCTCAAAGACTTTATCCAATTTAATACACTGTACTCCAACAACTCTATCATTTGGAGCTCAAACTGCTAAAGTTAAAGACGATCTGGAATTAATTTCCCTATTCAGCAGGAACCAATCTTTTTTATTTAAGAAGGCTGAAAACAAAAGAACTCCACTACTAATACAGACTACGGAATAACATTGAAACGAAGTACAGTGTATACAAAGAAAGTTAGCGTCCACGTGGGACGCTAGAAAAAGGCGCGCTGTTTGAGCGTGCGCACCATAACAAACACCTGCCGGGAGAAAGAGAACTGAACGTGGAAGGAGTGAAAACGCTGATCGGTAATGTACATAACCTACAAAGTGGGTCCCGCATATATTTTCTGATAAACCACCTCCACACTCCCTAACAAGCAGGATATATATGGAGCATTAACTAACTTTTTTCCACATACAATATATCGGGCACGGCTCATTCTCCCTATAACTATTGCCTCTGTTTACAGTTGACACCACGTACTTGAACATTTGTGAATCAGCTGACTTTACCATCAGATTATTGAGACCGGGATGGTATATTTACAATTTTTTCGGTGACCTGCTTCATTACTATTATCGTTATATCTAGAATTTCATTTTTATTTTTATCTCTGATGCTTTTATGACTTAGTTTTTACAATTTGTATTCACTGTGTACTTTATTAATATTGTAGATTTTATATTGAAGATTAAATACATTTTTTTTATAAACAATTAGATCCAGTGTTGCCTCAAATGTGAGTGTGCCTATCAAAACACCCCCTACCATATATATATATAATGACTAATAAAAATAGTAGTGATACATTTCTGATGCCTGTCCTCGCTGGTCTCTGTACTTCTATGTCCCCCACTGAGACATGAGACCGCTGCAGCCAGTGATTGAGAAGTGAGTGGTGGGATCAAAAAGTTTCACTACTTTTATTATTTTATCATTTTCTCAGCAGTTGGAAAGTAAACTAATGTAGGCATATGGGGCAGCAACCGGCATAATATAGGTGGACACTATAGGGTGGCAGTGTTAAAGGGGGCAGCTATATAGGGGGGTTACTTGCTATAGGGGGTCGGGGTGGACTGCAGAAACAACAAGCCAAAGTAAAGGTATAAGCTGAATTCCCTGGTCCCTAATGCAAAATCTGTAGCAGACCTCCTCTACCCAGTGCCATTTATTAGTAGTAGCGTCTTTTTACATGGCAGAGGGGGCTGAATGCCCCTGACCGAAGATGTGTGCGTATGAGCTTCTGAAAAGGAAAGTGAACAAACTGAAATCTGTGGAGACGTCGTCTGTAAGTCACTGGGTTTACCTTGGGTAACTGATTCTTTTAAAATGCGTTTTAATCTCCTCATTAGAAAAGAAGGTCACTTTAAACATCATTGGGGGGGGGGGGGAGCTCTTGTATTGTTCGCCCTGTTGGCAAAATTCCCTAGAAACTGCCCTGTTAATGTGCATAGCTACAGTACGTATATCACTAACACCTTTTTTGCAGGACAAGTTGTATTTTCTAGAGGCACCATTTAATATTGCATATGATGTAGTGGGGAGCTGGAAAAAAATTCTAAATGTAGTGGAATAGGGGAAAAAAACACAATTCTGCCACAGTTTTATGGGTTTTGTTTTTACAGTGTTCGAGGGGGCACCATGTTTAAAGTGACGAATTCCATCGTACATG
This sequence comes from Rhinella marina, assembly GCA_900303285.1. NCBI lineage: Eukaryota > Metazoa > Chordata > Amphibia > Anura > Bufonidae > Rhinella > Rhinella marina. The sequence goes on from ONZH01016707.1 coordinate 22,343, forward strand.
TATAGCAGAAATCGTCAAGGAGTTTAACATAGCCAGCCATTTAGAGGGGTCTGTAATAGCCATAGCTCATGCCATACTGCAATTCCTTAACCCCTTACCGCCCAGCGCCGTACATGTACGGCGTGGCATACACCCGGTCCCCGGACAAAATCGCCGGGGAACCAGGGTATCATGGCTGCACTGCCTGGCAGGCAGCCATGTTAGCTAAGGGCAGGGGGTGGTATTTCCGTCCCCCTGCAGCTCTGGTGGCTGCAATTGGCCGGATTCCATAGGCTGACCCATCGCAGCTCCCGGAAGCCACCGGAACTGCAGAGGAAGCAGGGGCCGGTCATTTGAAGGTGACAGGTGCTGAACTACTCAGCACCTGTCCTCCCAGAGGTCAGGCAGGGGACTCTACTGTTTTGGGTCCCCTGCCAGCGCTGCCATTGGCTGGAGCAACGCTGCAGCCAATGGCAGCGCTACAGCTGCACAGGAAGAGGCTGAACCTTCCTGCATGCAGCCATTCTAGCTGGAGACTGCATGCTGGAAGGTTCTGTCCTTTTTTGTGTGCTGTTGGCTTGCTGGGACTTGTGGTGCACCACCACTTCTTTCTGATTTTTGGCTGCTGAAAAGAACAAAAGAAGAAGAAAAGAAGACGTTACAGATCCCTAACCCACCCTCCATCCCTGTTCCTTCATCTCCCTTCCCCCTACCCTCTCCCGTCCTTTTTTTATGGACGTCACTTGGTCCGTGTGGTTTTTTGTCTTTTTTTTTTTTTTTGTCAAAAAAGAAGAAAGTACAGTTAGGGTTTTATATAAATATATATAGAGCTTCATATCTCTCTCTATATAGATATAAGTTTTAATTTTTAGCCAGTGTTCAGTTTTTGTACTGTAGTGAATTTTTTAACTACAGTATTTGCACGCACACACGTGCGTGCTGCGTTAGCACATTTTTTGAAACTCTAGGTAGTGTCAGTCAGATATATATCGTGTGTGTGTATATGTATGTATGTGTGTGTGTATATATATATATATATATATATATATATACATTGCAGTTAGTGTCAGTTTAGGTTTTTGCACGAACGCACCGTATCTGCGTACGTGCTCTTTGCAGAGGACTGTAGTGAATTTTTTTCACTACAGTTTCTGTACTCACCACACCATCTGTGTGCGTGCATGCTGTAAAAAGCATCTGCATTATTTATTTATTTTTTTTACATATCTGTAAAAAAAAAAAAAAAAAAAAACTGCAGTTAGTGGTAGTTAGATTTTAGTTAGTGTCAGTTTTGGAATTTGTACGAACGCATCATCTGCGTACGTGCATTTTGCAAGCACTGTGCACCGATCAGTAGTCCATTACTGATCGCGTCTGCTTTTTTTTTTTTTTTTTTTAAATTCAAAGTCAATACAGTAAATACACTACATACACACCCCTCACACTAAATAAAGTTCTATACGTTTCACCCATCACACCCCACTAAAATAAAAATGGCCCAATCATCCCAACGAGTGTACTCGGCAGAAGAGGCATACGCCATCCTTGCCTCTGATACCGAGTCGGCCACTGAAGGAGAAGAGGAAGCCACTTTCCTCTACTCCTCCACCCCCCACTGAGGCAGCCCCCCAGAGTGACCCCACATGGACCCCACCCCCTGACGTTTATCAGCCTCAAATTCCAGAGTTTGTGGGAAACCATGTATTGGGGTGCATTTTCTCCTTTAACCCCTTGTGAATCTGAAAAATTGGGGTCTGCTTGTAATTTTTCAGATTCACAACTGTGTGCTTTGAAATGCTGTTACTTGCATTTCTGCCTTCTGCGAGACCCCAGCTTGTAAAAAAGTACCCTTTCTACCACTTAAAATGTTCGTACGGGTGTGCTCTTTCCAAAATGGGGTCCCTTCTTGGGGTTTTTAATTTCTGGGGACCTCAGGAAACTTTTAAATGAAACATGGCACAAAAAAACATGTCTGTTAATTTTGGCCTGCAAAATCCATATTTTGCAGTTTGCCTCTAGGGGCCTGCTGTGCGCCCATACAGCGGGCTACAAGCACAAATGGGGTGTTTTAATGGGGGGAAAAATGGGGAACATGTATTGGGGTGCATTTTCTCCTTTAACCCCCTGTGAATCTGAAAAATTGGGGTCTGCTTGTAATTTTTCATTTTCACAAATGTGTGCTTTGAAATGCTGTTACTTGCATTTCTGCCTTCTGTGAGACCCCAGTTTGTAACAAAGTACCCTTTCTACCACTTAAAATGTCCGTACAGGGGTGCTCTTTCCAAAATGGGGTCACTTTTGGGGGGTTTCCACTGTAGGGCCAGCTCAGGGGAGTCTTCATGTGCGACATAGCTCCCAATTATTATTCCAGCTAATTTCGCTCTCCAAAAGCCATATGGTGCTCCTTCCACTGTGAAGCCTGTTGTGCGCCAGTACATTGGGCTACGAGCAGATATGGGGTGTTTCTGTAAACTCCAGAATTGGGGTAATAGATTTTGTGTTTTTTTTTTTTTTTTTGTTGTTAACCCTTGATGTGTTTAATGGAAATTGGATTAAAACTTAAAATCTGCTAAAAAAAATTGAATTTTGAAATTTCATTCCAATTTTCCGTCAATTCTCATGGAACAAATAAAGGGTTAATAAAGTTAGTAAAATCAGTTTTGAATAGCTTGAGGGTGTAGTTTCTAAAATGGGGTGATTTTTGGGGAGTTTCCACTATATAAGCCCCACAAACTAACCTTATATCTGAACTGGTCATTAAAAAAATGGGTTTTGGAAATCTTCTTAATATTTTAAGATTTGATTCAAATCTTAGAAGCCTTATAACGTCCTAAAAAAGTTACATTTACAAAATGATGCCAACATAAAGTAGACATATGGGGAATGTAAAATAATAACTATTTTTGGAGGTATTACTGTGTATTTTGAAATTAGAGAAATTTTAATTTGGAAATTTGCTAATTTTTCCAAATTTTTGGTAAATTATGTGTTTTTTAATAAATAAAAATGAAATATTTTGCCCCAAATTTACTACTGAAGCACAATATGTGACGAGAAAACATTCTCAGAATGGTTTGGATAAGTAAAAGCATTCCAAAGTTATTACCACATAAAGTGACACGTCAGATTTGCAAAAAAATGGCCTGGGCAGAAAGGTGAAAACAGGCCTGGGGTTGAAGGGGTTAAGAAAGTGTCAGTGGCATATGGTAGCTGTGTATATGTAAAGAAAACAGAAAAAAGCAGCGCCTCGTGTGTTTTGTCTGGATGCATAGCTAAAGGATACTTGTTGCGCTTACCGAAAGCTGTTGTGAGGAGCCAGAACAGCTATAAATGCCTTGCTGGTATATAGTCCCACCGGCGTCAGGGTGTGCTGTGCTGTTGCCTTGATTCCTTCCTGTCTTGATTCCACGAACACCAGGGGAGAATGAAGAAGTAAAACAAAAGATGGACTCAATCGTTCGGCGCTGCCAGCAATCAGACGGGTCTTTCAGGTAGGTATCGATGCTCTTTTTTATTATTTTGTCTACGCGTTTCAAGGGCGAAATGCCCACTTCATCAGGACAAAGGTGTAATTGTCCTGATGAAAGGGGCATTTCGCCCTTGAAAAGCGTAGACAAAATAATAAAAAGAGCATTGATTCCAAGGATTGATTCCATCTTTTGTTTTACTTCATATGGTAGCTGTTCCCACACAATAACATTAACAAATCAGTACAATGTGCTCCGTTCATCATGGGAGTGGGACTTGGTAAATAGTGCACTAAGGGGGCAGCATTGTTATGAGGAGCATTAAGGGGGGGGAGCTCTAAAGGGATATCAATATAGTGAGTGGAGCACTTAGGGGGCATAACTGATGTGAGACAGTAAGGTGGCATAACTACTCTGTGTCGGGATACTAAGGTGGCAAAGCTACTGTGTGGGGGCACTGAGGGGGCATAAATACTGTATGGGGACATACAGTGCCTTGCGAAAGTAGTTGGCCCCCTGGAACTTTTCAACCTTTTGCCACATTTCAGGCTTCAAACAAAAAGATATAACATTTTAAATTTTTGGTGAAGAATCAACAACAAGTGGGTCACAATTGTGAAGTGGAACGAAATTTATTGGATCATTTAAACTTTTTTTGTAATAATAAAACTGAAAAGTGGGGCGTGCAAAATTATTCAGCCCCCTTGCATTAATACTTTGTTGCCCACCTTTTGCTGCGATTACAGGTGCAAGTCGCTTGGGGTATATCTCTATCAGTTTTACACATCTACAGACTGAAATTCTTGCCCATCCTTCCTTGCAAAACAGCACAAGCTCTTTGAGGTTGGATGGAGAGCGTTTGTGAACAGCAGTTTTCAGCTCTTTTCATATATTCTCAATTGGATTCAGGTCTGGACTTTGACTTGGCCATTCTAAGACCTGGATACGTTTATTTTTTAACTATTCCATTGTAGATTTTGCTTTATGTTTGGGATCATTGTCTTGTTGGAAGATAAATCTCCGTCCTAGTCTCAGGTCTTTTGCAGACTCCAACAGGTTTTCATCCAGAATGGTCCTGTATTTGGCTCCATTCATCTTCCCATCAATTTTAACCATCTTCCCTGTCCCTGCTGATGAAAAGCAGGCCCAAACCATGATGCTGCCACCACCATGTTTGACAGTGGGGATGGTGTGTTCAGGGTGATGAGCTGTGTTGCTTTTATGCCAAACATATCGTTTTGCATTGTTTCCAAAAAGTTCGATTTTGGTTTCATCTGACCAGAGCACCTTCTTCCACATGTTTGGTGTGTCTTTCAGGTGGCTTGTGGCAAACTGTAAACAAGACTTTTTATGGATATCTTTGCGAAATGGCTTTCTTCTTGCCACTCTTCCATAAAGGCCAGATTTGTGAAGTGTTCGACTGATTGTTGTCCTATGGACAGACTCTCCCACTTCAGCTGTAGATCTCTTCAGTTCATCCAGAGTGATCATGGGCCTCTTGGCTGCATCTCTGATCAGTCTTCTCCTTGTTTGAGATGAAAGTTTAGAGGGATGGCCGGATCTTGGTAGACTTGCAGTGGACTGATACTCCTTCCATTTCAATATGATCGCTTGCACAGTTCTCCTTGGGAAATCTTTTGGTATCCAAATCCGGCTTTATACTTCTCCACAACAGTATCACGGACCTGCCTGGTGTGTTCTTTGATCTTCATGATGCTCTCTGTGCTTTAAACAGAACCCCGAGACTATCACAGAGCAGGTGCATTTATACAGAGACTTGATTACACACATGTGGATTCTATTTATCTTCATCAGTCATTTAGGACAACATTGATTCATTTAGAGATCCTCAATGAACTTCTGGAGTGAGTTTTCTGAACTGAAAGTAAATGGGCCGAATAATTTTGCACGCCCCACTTTTCAGTTTTATTATTACAAAAAAAGTTTAAATGATCCAATAAATTTCGTTCCACTTCACAATTGTGACCCACTTGTTGTTGATTCTTCACCAAAAATTTAAAATGTTAAATCTTTTTGCCTGAAATGTGGCAAAAGGTTGAAAAGTTCCAGGGACCCGACTACTTTCGCAAGGCACTGTAACTACTGTTTGGGGCACTAAGGTTTGCATGCAGCGGTGTTTGACCAGCCAAATCCTGGCATATTTGCCGGGTAGCAGCTGGATATCATTCCGGTACCATCCAGTAAAGCTGGATCGAGATAAAAGAACAAAACTACTTTGTGGTACTACAAAGATGGTTGTTAACTGCCTGATTAAATCGCTTAAAATATTACTTTATTATTAATTCTAAAACACCAAACAACTGTCCAGGCTTAAGGCATAGCACCCCATACCCAGAGACTAGAATTACAGTACTCCGCTGTATTTGGTGTCATGCCCACAAGAATATGTGCCTGATAAAGTGACAATGATAATTTTCCTATGTGTCACAATACAGGTTTCTTGAAGAAACAGGGTAGATGTGGTCAGGTTATCCAGCGGGAGACGTAAGTGATAAGGCTTATTAACCAATCACTAGGGAATAGGCTGAGGTGTCAGCAGATGGATATCCCACACCATACTATTGCGGGACCTCACACTCCGTTCGCCGCCCCACAGCCAATCTCCACTATCCGCTTGAGACCACTAAACCCTCTGTTCCATATATGACCTATTAGCGCAGCTACATCGATCAAACTCGCTACGGCTCAACGCGTTTCTGGGTCACTGTGGCGTGACCATCATCAGGAGCCACAGCCAGGCGAGCATTAGTTTGAGAGATAGCTAACATACACGCTTGCACATCTAGTTTGATGCATGTGCAGCGTGGGTCAGACCCGGCACTGTGACGGCCGTAGCGCGCGCCGCCAACTCCGGTGTTTAAACACAAGTCGCTCCTCCCCCTGGGCCGAGCCTCAGACAGTGCAGCCAATCCCTGCTTGGCAGGGAGCCTCGCTACAACCACCTCTGATACACTGCTATGGCATTGAGGGAGGTGCGCTCTCTATTACTTGTGACTTATATGCGGCCAAAAATCAATACTGGTAAGAGCATCGAAATGTATAGACAACTGATCACATACTAGTATTTAGAACAACTATACATATAGACATATAATTGCAGGGAATAACACTCATTGGGTATGATGACATTTAACCCTATCATAGCTTTCATTCCAAAAAGCATGTATACGATACATAGTCATTGAGCCCAAAGGGCTTTAAGGTTTTAAGGGTAAAAATCCACTGTGCTTCCTTGCGGAGCAACAGATTATCTATGTCCCCTCCACGTGGTGATATTTTCACATGCTCCAGCCCCTGGAATTTGACACAGTTACTCTGACCTGTGTGATTCTCCTGGACATGCATTGCGATGGGGGTGTCAGCACAATTGCTAATGTCACGAAGATGTTCACCTATTCTTCTTCTGAACTCCCTCTTGGTTTTACCTATATATTGTATGGAGCACACACATGTGGCCACATAGACAACCCCACTTGTTTTGCAATTAATGCATGTCCGGATTGTGTATACACGACCTGTGGTCGAGCTCGCAACCATTTTTCCCCTCTTGATCACCGGGCAAGCAATACATCCACTGCATGGAAAAGTGCCATTGGGTTTAGGCTGAGAAAGCCATGTCCCCTGTACAGGCCTAGTAAACATGCTGTGGACTAACTTATCACGGATGTTGCCACTCCGTCTGTAAGTAATCGGAGGGCACTCACCAACTAGCCGTCCCACATCTGGATCCGACTGGAGAATGCTCCAGCATTCAGTCAAAGCCTGCCGCACCTGTTTGTGGGCCACATCAAATGTGCCAATGATCCGGGGCATTTCATTCCCTTCCTGGATTTTATCTTTAGGGACCAACAAGTTCTCCCTATTGCATGCAGCAGCATGCTGAAATGCCTTAGAGAGACATCTAGGAGGGTATCCTCGTTCAGAGAATCTTCTCCGAAGGTCGTCGGCCGCATGCTTAAAGTCTGCCCACTCAGAGCAGTTTCTGCGAGCCCGCAGATACTGGCCTTTAGGAATCCCCTCCTTTAAGGCTCGTGGGTGATCACTGTCCCAGGCCAAAAGCGCATTGGTCGATGTTGGTTTTCTAAACATCCTCGTAGTTAGAATACGAGAGGGACCAATGGTCACCGTAATATCCAAGAAGGTGAGACTAGTATCACTTATCTCACTGGTGAAAAGAAGTCCAAGATCATTGATGTTTAAGATAGACACAAATTCCTGGAAACCAGTTTTTGTCCCTTTCCAGAGAATAAAGATGTCATCGATGAACCTCATCCATAATAAAATGGACGAGGTCCACCGTTCCATGTCATCATTGAACACAATATCCCGCTCCCACCAGCCCAGGTAAAGGTTGGCAAAAGTGGGGGCACAAGGGCTCCCCATTGCCACCCCCCTGAGCTGGTGGTAGATGCGATGATCATAGAGAAAAATGTTCCGACTTAAAATGAACTTCAGAAGCTGGATCACAAATTCATTATGAGGTCCATAATGGATACCTCGTTCATTAAGGAAAGCCCTGGCAGCTCCACATCCTAGATCATGCGGGATGGAGCTGTACAGGGCCTCAACATCCAGGCTCGCTAGCAAAGTGCCCTCCTCACAATGGACATCATTTAGTCGTCTCAACACATCCATGGTGTCACGTACATAGGATGGTAAGTTGGTGACAAATGGCCGCAATATCCTGTCCACGTACACACTGATTTTCTCAGTAAGGCTACCAACCCCTGAGACTATCGGACGTCCCTTTAATGGGTTGGTGCCTTTGTGCACCTTTGGTAAGCTGTAAAATGCCGGCATTATTGGGTGCTCAGGTAGTAAAAACGACAGCTCCACCTTATCAATGAGTTTCTCTTTATATGCTGTCTTAAGTAATGCAGCCAACTCATTTTTATATAATGTAAGTGGATTGGCATCCAATCTAGCATAACAGGATTTATCCCTGAGAATACGCATACACATCTCATAATACATCAGGCTATCCAGGACCACCACATTACCGCCTTTATCCGACGGTTTAATGACAATATCAGCGTCGTGTTGTAGTGTGTCCAGTGCCAGTAGTTCATCCTGACACAGATTATGAGTGGTGCATCCATCCACTCTCAATGAACGCAGTTTCTCTGTAACCATCGCGAGGAAGGCATCAATAGCCGAATAGCCTTGTAATGGGGGATTTTTTGTAGATATAGGCCGCAGGTCAGTGAAAGGACCCGAGCCCAATTCCCTATGACCTTCTTCCCATAGCTCCGATAACAATTGGACATCTGGGAGCTCATCTAATTCAATACCCAACTGTTCACATTGCTCTTTATTGTGTGTCAGGAAGAATTTCTTCCATTTGAGCTTCCTAATGAATAAATTGATGTCCTTTACCCACCCAAATGGGTTGTAGTTAGAGCTTGGGACAAAGGATAAGCCTCTTTTGAGTAGTGACATTTCTGGGGGGGTGAGAATATGATGTGAAAGGTTCAAGACTTGGAGCTGATCAGAATCACCACTGACTGATTCCAAATCACTTATGGATCTTTTCTGTTCCTCAGTTGGTATTCTATTGTAGGAGGCGGTGGTCCTAAAAAACCAACAGTACCTTGTTCCCTATTACCTCTTCCTCTTTGTCCCCTTGTCACCTGTCTCCCCCGTCCTCTACCGCGGCCCCTACCCCTTCTATTCAAAAAGGACTTCTCGGTGCCCTCAGACTCTGTATCGTAATCGGTAGAGGATTGGTCCGTGTCACTCTCCTGTACTCTAGACCTATTCTTAAGAAAGTCAAATAACGTCCCTTCCCTAAAGTCCCTGGTGTCCCTAACGAACTGATTATGCTTCCTCTCCTTGAGGTATCCCGTAAATCTCTCAACACTCTGCTGTAATAAGGATTCCTTTTTGGTAAACTCAGGAGAAGTAGTAAACTTTTTGGCTACCTCTATGTTTTTTTGCAACTCCACAGTGTTAATTGCTAACAGTGCTTTTTCCTCCTCAAAAAGGAGCTTCATGAGTCGCAGGGAGGATTCCACCGATTCCTTTTCCCACTTCCTCATAAACTCCGTATTGCGAAGTCTCACATTGGGGAGTATCGGATTTCTTAATCCCCTCGGCACTATCTTGTTTTTTAGGTATGTGTCGAGGGTCTGCACCTCCCACCAAGATCTAACTTGGTCCTTATATACCCTGGTGAGGTTCTTAAACACCGAGTTGATACTGGGTGCAAATGATTGTGAAGGTAATTCCTTATCACTAAATACTTCTTTAGGGTTGCCCAGCCAATCCTCCGAACTAATATCTCCAGATAGAAAGCCTGCCATCACTTGAAATAACTAAAAGAAGACAAGGGATTCACTATATATCACTGATGTTGTTGATTCAACGATTCTTTATACAAATATTGTTAACTGCCTGATTAAATCGCTTAAAATATTACTTTATTATTAATTCTAAAACACCAAACAACTGTCCAGGCTTAAGGCATAGCACCCCATACCCAGAGACTAGAATTACAGTACTCCGCTGTATTTGGTGTCATGCCCACAAGAATATGTGCCTGATAAAGTGACAATGATAATTTTCCTATGTGTCACAATACAGGTTTCTTGAAGAAACAGGGTAGATGTGTACTACAAAGATGGCATGAAAACTGTATGGGGGCACCAAGGGGGCATAACTACTGAGTGGGGGTACCATGTGGACATATGTACTGTGTGGGGGCAGTAAGGCCTCTTTCACACGACAGTATATTTTGCGGGCTCCTATCCATTTTTTGCGTGTTGTCCGCAAAAAATGCGGATGCATAACTAAAGTGTCCGTATGTTATCTGCATTTTTGGCAGATCTGTTGCCAAGACACCTGTTTAAAAAAACCATTTGACCCTTTCAAACAGTGTTCAGGAAGTGTGCTGGCAGTTAGCCAAGATAGTGAGAAGTTCGGGAGCAAACTTTGGTCCCCAGAATTTCTCTTAAAAATGTCCCGTTGGGATGTGGAGAATTTAATTACATTGATTGAAGAGCGCCCAGAACTATGGGATGCCTGGAGTGACCAATATCATGACTGGCTGAAGGAGGCATCCTGGGCAGAGGTCACAAAAGCCATGAGGCCTTCTGAATGGAGAAAAGCAGACTCAAATGGTTGTGCAGAGTTAGGTGAGTTTAAATCATGTTACTTCTGTCGTGACTTATGTTGCGTGCGTGTTGTTACGTGCGAGTGTTGTGTTTGGTGTACTGTGCTGAATTGCATCATATTTTGCTGTTCGTGTGTTGTCTGTTGGTGTTTAAATGTCACAAACCACCCAGTAGAGATGAGCGAATCTATTCGCCACTTCATAGATTCGTATCGAATCTTACAAATTTTCTACTCTGAAGCGAATCCGAATTTTTTTTCGGATTTGCTTCGTATTATTCGTAAATTTTCGGAAAACTTTGAATGCTACGTACCCAACGTACGCATTCTTCGTGAAGCAGGAAAATGATGATACGCCCCCTCAAGAGCGGGAAAGTGAAGATATGCCCCCCTCGGAACTGGAAAAAAACCTGAGGGGGCCTGGCCCACCGGGAACTAACTATTTGCATGTATAGGGAGTGAAGACTCCTCCCTCACACTACAATTGAATTTTGGACTGTGTTCCAGTGTTTTATCATGCCAAGCAGCCATGAGGAGAAACTCAAACGTATATTTGAGCCTATTATGCTTGCAAATGTGAAATTGATTGCACTAAAGTGTTTGCATAATTATATATTTGCAGTATTTTAGCATAGCAATAATGTTTTTACAGGTTCAGCAACATTCAAGCACTTTAGCCCATTGTGTGTATTCTTTTTCAGGTACTGCAATGTGTCCTATTATGCACTTATTGTATAGTGTTTTTAGTAAATTATGCACTTAGCCGGATAGCTAGCAGTGAACACCTTACTTTTCTACCTCACATGGATTTCCTCTCAGGACTGTACGCCGCGGCCTAGCCTCGTGCGTATGATGCAATCACGAGTCAATATTACGCTAATGATTCGTACGCACTTTGCACGCTAATGCTTGCGTATTGTGTACTTTTAACAACACTGACTGTATGTTTGTAATTTGTGCAGGAATGTTCACAAAACAATGATTATTTTTCAACGTAAATTCGACCAAATAAATTCGTATTAAGAACGAATCTTGTCAGAAATCCGTCTATTATTCGCCAAAGTGAATTTTGGATGATTCGCTAATCTCTACCACCCAGTATTTTACTGTCCTTACTGAGTCCTTTTCACAGCAGTTATTGCCACTATGTGCATACATATATTTTTTGTCATTTGGGCCCTTCATCAGAATTATATATGTGCACCTTGTACAAAATACTTTGCTGCTTTCTCTGCTTCTCATGTACATTATTTGAATTATGTCTTTCACACTGCTACTGCTGCAGCATAGTAAACTATTATTTTGACCCGTGCACCGCTCTCAATACCCACAATGTAAAACTACAATATGTTACCGTACCTTCTCATGCATTTTTTTGATTTGCTGATGTAAATGTTTAATAACGTCCCAATTTTTGCTGGCATTTTAAGCATATCCTTACACTTAATTCTATTAACCCTGCTGTTCTGTTTTGTCAAAAATGACCAAATTTTATATTTTTTAAAATATTCATTATGCGGTTCTGAAACTTGTGGTTCATTGACCATTGTGGTTCTTACTAATAGCAGTTTTTATTTATTTTTTTGTTTAATTTTTGCTCCATGTCTTTTTTTTTTTTTTTTTTTTTACACTTGTACTGTATGGTCAAAAATGACCGATAGCCTTTTATACTAATCTCCAGCCATTTTTTGAAAAGGAGTTATAATCTCATTTTGGTCTATATAGTTCATCTACTACTATTTATCTAGGTCCCTTTGGTCCATACAGAGTTACACATACATTTTCAAATTATGATACTGTAGATGGATTCCTTTATAGTATAATTATGTGCTGTTCTTATAGAAATGGTTCAATTCACTTGTCAACCTTTCACATGGTAAATGTGAATTATTTGTCTTAGCTGGTTCCTTGTATTAGCTGGTTCTATTATCTAATGATGACCTGAAAAGAGCACTAATAAATTCTGTCTGACAAAATGTGTTTGTTTTACTTTGGGCTGCTAAAGCGGGTGTTTTAGCTTCAGTATACAAGTACAATACTATTCTATACAGTTAATTCACTTTCAATACAACTTGAGAGAACATAGAGAGAGAGCACACATGAGAAAGCTCTGAAAAGTCATCTTTACATATATGTAGCAGAAGAGGAACAGAGGAGAAGGACTTGCCAGCAACTTCCTGCACACATAGGAGAGGGATGAAGGACCTGACTAGAGATGAGCGAGCACTAAAATGCTTGGGTGCTCGTTATTCGAGTCGAACTTTTCCCGATGCTCGGGTGCTCATTTTGAGTAACGAACCCCATTGAAGTCAATGGGAGACTCAAGCATTTTTGCAGGGGACCAAGGCTCTGCCTAGGGAAGGCTGGGTGAAAACCTGGAAACCTCAGAAAATGATGGAAACACCACGGAAATGGACAGGAAACTCAGGGGCAGCATGCATGGATGCCTCTGAGGCTGCCTAATCCCGCCATTACCCCAAATTCTCAGGCAACAGCCTGGTGGTTACCCTCATGGCAATTGTGCTAACCCAGACCAAGAAAGGCGAGGCACATGCCCATCACATGTTAGGGAAGCACCCAACTAGGTGCAACGAAGGTCCATCACCGTCTGCAGGTGACACCACTTCTCATGCTGGCACTGCTGTGCTATCCCCCGCCCCACGACGCAGGCATAAGCCTGACACATCATGGTGACAGCGTAGTGACACCAACAAGTGACCAGGTTAGATTGAGGTAGCAGTCAAATGTCTGTAGGCGAGCCTCCCAAAAATTTGTTTTGAAGTGTCTGAAGTTGACCCTCCTGTAAAATATTTTTTTGTTTTCCCTGTTATTAATGTACAACCCATGGCTGGCATGGTGGGAATATATAGGTTTTGCGTCAGACTGTCCACTGCACCGTTACATTTTCTTCATCATTGCCAATTACTTTTTCACCAACTGTTACATAGTAACATAGTTTGTAAGGCCGAAAAAAAGACATCTGTCCATCCAGTTCAGCCTGTTTTCCTACAAGTTGATCCAGGGGAAGGCAAAAAAAAAACCCTGTGAGGTAGAAGCCAATTTTCCTCACTTTAGGGGGAAAAATTCCTTCCCGACTCCAGTCAGGCAATCAGAATAACTCCCTGGATCAACGACCCATCTCTAGTAACTATAACCTGTAATATTATTACCCTCCAGAAATACATCCAGGCCCTTCTTGAACTCTCTTAGTGAACTTACCATCACCACCTCCTCAGGCAGAGAGTTCCATAGTCTCACTGCTCTTACCGTAAAGAATCCTCTTCTATGTTTATGTACAAACCTTCTTTCCTCCAGACGCAGAGGATGTCCCCTCGTCACAGTCACAGTCCTCGGGATAAATAGATGATGGGAGAGATCTCTGTACTGACCTCTGATATATTTATACATAGTTATTAGATCTCCCCTCAGTCGTCTTTTTTCTAAAGTGAATAACCCTAATTTTGATAATCTTTCTGGGTACTGTAGTCCACCCATTCCAGTTATTACTTTAGTTGCCCTCCTCTGAACCCTCTCCAGCTCTGCTATGTCTGCCTTGTTCACAGGAGCCCAGAACTGTACACAGTACTCCATATGTGGTCTGACTAGTGATTTGTAAAGTGGCAGGACGATGTTCTCATCACGGGCATCTATGCCTCTTTTGATGCAACCCATTATCTTATTGGCCTTGGCAGCAGCTGTCTGACACTGGTTCCTGCAGCTTAGTTTGCTGTTCACTAAAATTCCTAGGTCCTTTTCCATGTCAGAGTTACCCAATGCTTTACCATTTAGTATGTACTGGTGACTTGCATTATTCCTTCCCATATGCATAACCTTACATTTGTCAGTGTTAAACCTCATCTGCCACTTTTCTGCCCAAGCCTCCAGTCTATCCAGATCCTGCTGTAGCAGTGTACTGTCCTCCTCTGTGTTAATTACTTTACACAGTTTAGTGTCATCTGCAAAAATTGATATTTTACTGTGCAAGCTTTCTACAAGATCATTAATAAATATATTGAAGAGAATAGGACCCAATACAGACCCCTGTGGTACCCCACTAGTGACAGTGACCCAATCTGAGTATGTGCCGTTAATAACTGTTGTCTGGCAATGATAAAGGGGAAGGTGAATCCACTGCGGAAGAAAAGTGTCATCCTCCTACAATTCTACACTTGCTCTCAATTGAAAAGGGGATGTTCTTGCCGTGGCCTTCCTCATAGTGGCCGCTTCAGCGGACGACAGAGGTGGTGTATCTACTGACAGCCTGACCGAACACGATGGCAGACCGGGAGACACTCCCTCATGTAAAATTGTTTTGGAGTGTCTGCGGTTGACCCTCCTGTAAAATATTTTTTTTTGTTTTCCCTGTTAATGTACAACCCACGGCTGGCATGGTGGGAATATATAGGGAAGCACCCAACTAGGTGCAACGAAGGTCCATCACCCATGCCAACACTGCTCTCCTATCCCCAGCCACACGATGCAGGCATAAGCCTGACACAGCATGGCGGTGACACCAACAAGTGACCAAGTTAGATGAGGTAGCAGGTGAGCCACCCAAAAATTTAGCCTGACGCAGCATGGCGGTGACAACAGAGTGACCGAGTTAGACTGAGGTAGCAGGAGGTGAAGCACGGATGGTAATTCGAAGGTGGAGGAGGAGGGGTTGGAGAAAGGGGCATAGTAATTCTGAGAAACCGTGAACGAGGTAGGCCCCGCAATCCTCCAAGTGGGCAGTACATGAGCAGCCCCAGGGTCAGACTCGGTCAGAGTATGTGAAATGCTCAGGGTGGCCGAACGCCGGGCTCGACGGCAGACCCGTTTCGGGTTATCGATTGTCGAAATGTTGGCTTACATCAAGTTTAGTATCTGTTCTTATCAGTTGCTGTGGCTGTTGGTGGTAAAGTGGTGAGCATAGCTGCTTCCCAAGCAGTTGACCCGGGTTCGATTCCCGTCTATCGCAGGAGGCAATTAAAAGAAGAACCAAAAAAAATCAGTACAATATCTAATACGTCCTCTACCCGGGTAAATTGTTTGGAGAGAGGGCCTGTAGGTGGGGGGCAGGCTGGGGGGAAGGAGGTTGAGCTGGAAGAGCCAGAGGAGTGCTCCCTTGGCTAGCGTGTGTGGTGGTGACAACAGCCGGATGGAGTTCGAATGACAACGCAGGACCCCAACTTAAAAATTTAGCATCAACCG
>ONZH01016708.1:0-37772 GCA_900303285.1 Rhinella marina
CAACATCTAAATTCAGGCCCTAACACTCTCCCTGACAGACAGCAGCTCTATCATTAATCTCATGCAGGCGGCCTCTGACGCGAGCAGCGCGGGACCAGATTCTTATATTCCCAGGTCATCTGATCTGGCCAGCCAATCCCTGCTATCGACTTGTAGGGGCCCCACGTGATGCTAGGAGGTACCAAAGACTCTTCTGCATGTTGATTGGCTGAGAAAAGGCGCCTAACATGCAGGAAGAGGAAGTTGCCATTTCCTCGAGGATCGCGATCTGCTCGTCCGAGTATCGAGCATATGCGAATACCCTAATACTCGAACGAGCACCAAGCTCAGACGAGCATGTTCGCTCATCTCTAATCATAATGTATTCCAGAATTGATTATTTTTGTACAGTAAGGGGTTGTCCCACCTTAAAAACGTATCCCCTATGCACAGGATAGGGAAAAGGTATCTGATTAGTCGGGGTCCAACTGCTAGAAAGGAACTGTGATTTCCGGTTGTCAGATCCCCACCAATCATATACTTATCCTCTATCTTGTGGATAGGGGATGACATATTAGGCCTTGTTCACACTTCCATTTTTCACAGCATGCATGCTACAGTACAGGATGCTGGCAGAGGAAGGAGTGGGCAGAGGCTGGGATGGCTACCTGGCAGCTGCATGCTGATCCCAGCCTTTGCCCACTCCTTCCTCTGCCGGCCTCCTGTACTATAGCATGCAGTACATAGCAGCCTCCCCTCTCTGCCCACTGCTCCGCTGTGTACTAGTGCTTACTTTGGCACACTTACATATGCACACAAGTGGTTCTAGGATAGTCCTGGGCTGACATCGGGTGTGTGCATATGTAAGTGTGCCATAATTATACACTAATCATCTCTGCCATCTGTGCAGTTCCTTGGTTTTCAAACAGTGGGGCACTTGACCATTGCAGCCAATTACTGGTTGCAGCAGTGATGTGTCACCTATGAAGCTTGTAAGTGGGACATGTGCCATGACACATCACCACTGCAGCCAGTCAAAATGGACACTAAAAATTACAGTAAATACATTTAAATAAAACGCAAAATAGCCACATGAGTGGGGTTTTCATGGAATAAGGGGGTTGAAAAGAAGTGTGTGTTTGGCGGGGTGCCGCATACAAAAATTTGCTGTGGGGCCCAGTCAGTTCTAGCTACGCCCCTGGTCTGTAGAGAGCTTTTTTTATCACTGGGGTAACAATAGGGGGACTTATTTCTACTGGGGGGCTCTGTGAGGGCATTATTTATACTGGAGGTCTTTTCTACTGATGGAGGCACCCTTGGGAGCATAACTGTTGGGGGCACTGTAGGGGGCTCTATTACTAAGGAGGGCACTCATAGTATTGGTGGGACTTTGAGAAGCACTATTACTATGGGGAGATTATCTGTATGGCACTAATATTTCTTCAGGATAGTATTTGGGGGTATTGGGGAGCACAGCGAGCAGCAGAATAACACTGTTGGGACTCCAGGTTGGTGGATGATAATAGAAATGTGAGGAAACTAAGGTGTCTGTGTGTCAGAAGGCATGACTGAAAGAAGTTGTCCGGACCAAATGGCGAATATGGTGACAGAGAAGATCTATATCAGAGGAGATCTCACCTAGGTGACATTGGATATGGGAGGTATGTGCTGCTGTACAGCTGTATAGCAAGTGTAGTACAAAGTCTTTAGTGTCGGAGTGTACTGGGGGGGCGAGGGCTTGGGGAAGGGGGTTGACTTGAATTGGGCCATATGCATTGGGTCTTGGGCCCCAAAACTTTTGAGACCCTAGAAATGCCCCTGTCCCACAGTAATGGTGCTTGCTGCCTCTGTATTTATACAACTAGTTGAATTTAATGGAAATTATATACATTTGTGTGTTAGAACTCCTCCAAGCAGTGCTGCAGGTTATTTATTTTACTCATTTATGTAGCACCAACTGTGATGGGAAGCCGGCGGCGCACTTCCCCAGTGCTGCGCCGCCGGACTTCCGCTGGTAGCAGGGAGCGAGGACGTGATATGCGTCCTCGTCTCCATAGCAACCTGCGGGGAGGACCTGGCACGCTCCTTGCTGCCACGCGTCCGGCGTCCTCCACGCCCCCCTAGAGATGAGCAGTAGGGAATTGAAGTGCTGGTCTGGACAGCCAGCACTTCATTAGTTAATTATCTGTTGGGTTTTTAGTCATGTGGTGCTAATCACACCACATGGCTACTTTGCATACTGTTTTGGCAGCAATGCTCCGCCTCAGGTCATGTGATGCTGGCCACATCACATGATCCTGGGTGGGCTATTCAAAGATGGCAACTGCCTAGACAAGTTGCCTGTTATTGGTTTCCCTTTACAGTGCTGGTGTTTTTGTTGCAAGTGATTGGTTTTCAGTGGATTCGGACTTCGGCTTGTGGATTTGGACTTCGCCTTTGCTTTTCCCCTGGTATTGACGTGACCTCCTGATACGACCCCTTTGCTAGTTGACTATTCTGTATTGTGTTTGTTCTGTCTGTGTTTGTTATTCCCTTTGTTTCCCCTTTCCTTGCCCCTGCACTTACTCAGGTCAGGGCCTGTCGACCAGTTACGGTTCTGCCATCTAGGGCTTATACTGTAAGTAGGCAGGGACAGTGGTTGGGGTTACAGTCAGGGCTCACTCTCCCCCCTTTCCCCCGTGACACCAACATATTCCACAGGTCAGATTAAAACACTGTTAGGCACCGTTCATGAGAACGGGGACACCGTATCCCT
The DNA here is from genome assembly GCA_900303285.1 of Rhinella marina. Lineage (NCBI taxonomy): Eukaryota > Metazoa > Chordata > Amphibia > Anura > Bufonidae > Rhinella > Rhinella marina. The sequence goes on from ONZH01016708.1 coordinate 2,735, forward strand.
CGGAGACTCCCAAAATTAACACAACGGAAGTCAGTTATGCAAACTGCTGTTACATTCATTTCAAAGGGAGTTCTGGAAATACCCAAGAGTTTTACTAGGTTGTCTCCTGACCTCCTGTAGGGATATGGCAGTGCACATGCTTGTTTATTTCCAAGCTGTAGGACCCCCACTGATCTAATAGATATCCTGTCCTGTGGGTAGGGGATAACATGTAATAACTCGAATACTCCTTTAAAGACTACAGGCTGCCATAAAGAGCACTTCTGTTCTGCTGCTGGCATCTTCAGGATAGCAATGGCAAGCTTCATTATCAGCAACATTCTTGCTTATAATTGGAATTATATATAGAATAACATATGAGTTTTACTGACAAGCTATGCATGGAGCTTCACCTAAAATGTAATGAATTCTTCTAGATAGTGTCACGACAGGAACACGAGGGAGTAGTGAGCCCTGTCTGAACCCCACCTCTGTCCCTGCCTAGTTACAGTATAGGCCCTAGGTAGCCAAACCGTAACTGAGCAGCGGTTCCTATACTGAATACGTGGAAGGCAGGGAAGGGAAAATAGAAGACGTACAAACACAGAACAAGACAAACACAATAACAGATTAGTCGATCAAGCCGAGTCAAACCAGGAGGGAACGTCAAAACCATAGGAGGAGGCAAAGTCGAGGTCAAAGGTCAAAGCAAGAGGTCGTAGTAACGGGTAAATCTCAGAGACTAATCGCAAGCACTGCACCAGAAAAACTAATAACAGGCAATGTGTATCCACAAGTTGCCATCTAATTTAGTCCCAAGGTAGGTCATGTGACGTGGCCAGCGTCACATGACCTGAGGGCACAATGAGCGCTGGCCAAACATGACCAACGCTCATAACTCTATACAAACTGATCATGTGGCATGGTCAGTGCCACATGACCAAATATATAGTGGTAAATACATAATTTAAATATATACCCAAACTGAGCGCTGGCTGGGCAGGCCAGCGCTCATAACCCCGCCTGCTCGTTTACTAGGGGGGCGGGGAGGAAGTTGGACGCGCGGCAGCAGGCGGCATGCCAGGTCCTCCCCTTCCCAGGTTTCCATGGAGACGAGGATGCGACTTGCGTCCTCGCTCCATTCCCTGCACAGAGGCTCGGCAGCGCGTCCTGGGGAGCGGGCGCCTTCGGCCTCCCGTGACAGATAGGTATTGGAATACAAAAATGAAACATTCATACTTAACTCCCCCATTTGAATGAAGACTATAGAATATTTTTGTTATGCACAATTTCACAGAAATCCCAGATAAAAGAGTAAAACAAGTGTTTGTATGTATGGAGAGCAGCGTTTCAAGGAGAAGGAGGGGCAAATCTACTCTCTGTCAATTAAAATAGAGTCTAGATGCAAATAGCATATCAGCACCAATTTTATCACTTGAGAACTTTAAGATCAAAAGCAATTACCTTCAATGGCATCTTGTTTTTATGTGTCTACCCGTCATAGCTGTGGCTAGTAGGGCTGACTAAACCATAATTTACACTGACATCTAATTTCAGCAGATCTGCAAGCAATCTAACTGAAGATGGAGATAGAGAGAAAAGAAGAATCAAGCCTTATTCTGGCTGGCACAAAGATTTATTATTTTTGCCAACTCTGGAAAAAAGAACTGTATAAAAATGAGTATTCCATATCTCTCTTATTTTGCATATCTAATTCCAAACATTTTATTTCGATTTCTGCTAAATCCTATCTGTCCTTAACTAAATGATTACAAATCGTGTTCTTATTTGTAAGAATGATAGATGCTCCAAGATTCCAAATCTTTTAAACAAATGGAGAAAGAAACGGAAGAAGGCCTTCCAAGCACTTGTTCTAATCATTATTCTAGAAGTATTTGAGAGCCTAGTCAACCTGTATTGTGTGAAAAACATGAGGTATGATTACTGTATGAAATGCTTTTAGCACTGTCAATCCGACAGGAAAGTAAGCGCTTTAAATGACAAAAAATGGTTCACTCATCCGTGTATCTTGATATTTTGATTTAAAATATTTATTTTAAGACTATGTCATTGTAATTTGAAATTTTGATCAAGGAAAATAGCAGCTAAAACAAAATGTTGCATTTTGTTCAAATATTAGTACATTATTTCATTATGCTCATTAGAACTTTGATATAACTGATTTAAAGTTAACAAAAAGGAAATACGTATAACAGAGAAAGACAGCAGTAGGTAGGTCATAGTGGCTATGAGATGGCTGCTTGTTTGACAGTATATCTGAGCTCTGTAGGGTAAGATTCTCATCTGCAACACCATAGCAAGGAAAAAAAGAATCATTTTTGGGAATATACTCCTTTATTTATATTAGTTATGGTCTGTGGTAGTGGAGTCCATAATGGAATTCTTAGATAACCCAAACCTTGTACGCCGAACTTGAAAACACAAGTTTGCTCTTCCCTAATTATTAGGTAAGTAATGATTGATGGTTTAGGGACTGAAGTTACGATATGTTCTGCAGATTTATATATTTGATGTAAAATGTCTTTGATAGATAACCAGACCCTTGTGTGACTCGGCAGCACCACTTCTCCAACTCCTCCTGCATTCTTCTCCTACAGATTGGGCTGCTAATGTGTGGTGTTACCTTCACAAGACCACAAAGAGGAGAAGGCATCTAAGAAAGCATAGGTGCTGACTACCATTATTAGAGATGAGCGAATTTTTCAAAAATTCAATTCGGCTGGTTCGCCGAATTTTCCGAAAAGATTTGCTTCGATCAGAATAAATTAATTGCGAATCACGTTAAAAAAACGGCTACTTCCGGGCTGCAGAGAGCCTGAATAGTGGTGTAGAACACTGTGCCTTGCAGTAAAACGCATATGGAGTAGTGTTGAGCGAGCACCTCTGTGCTCGTATGCTCGGGTGCTCTGGCCGAGCACTCGATCATAATGTTAGTCAATGGGACTAAACCAGGCACCCCCTGCTCGAAAGAGGGGAGGGTGTCTGGTTAATAGGAAAAGGTCAGAATCGCGACTTCTCCTCTTTTATGCGTCCAAATGCATACGCATTAGCATACAATGCGTAGCATTAGTGTACAAATTAACATTACAGTGAATGCCAGCATTGCGCTCGAGTACATAGGCATGCTCGGCCGAACAGCGAGTTCGGCCGAGCATGCTCGCTCAACACTAATAGGGAGTCTACTGTGGTAGTGAAAGAATACTGTGAGCCAGTGTGACACGCACATAACAGGCTTCGCTCTTAGAATCGCTGCACACGTTTATGTATTTGGGCAGTTAAGGGGCCAAAACTCACCAAACAGCTCAAGTCTGAACTCAGCCTTACAGGTCAATGTTAGCGCCAGCTATAAAGAATCGTGCAGAGGCCCAAGATCCTACTAGAGCGCCAAAAGCACACGCCTTTTACACCAATTCACTGATTCCACATATATTTCGACAGAATCTGTTCTATTACACGCTTATACAAGCAGAGCCCCCCCAGACAGGTTGGAGATAGCAGTGGCAGCAGCATTAGCAGACTATAGAGTGGCACGACGACAGTGTGACCAGGTGGCAGCAGCATGAGTAGGCCACAGAGTGGCAGAATGACAGACCCTGGAAGTGGCAGCAGCAGTGGAAGCAGTAGTACAATTTGGAGGCCACAGAGTGGCACAATTACCTAATTTTGACGTAGCGGCAGCTAGGAGACGGCATGTGGAGTCGGCGGCGACAGCAGCATCAGGCCAGAGAGTGGCATAATGACATACCCTGAAGAGCAGACCGTACTAAAAAATTCTCGTCCTTTTGGTTAAGATCAACTGTCGCATATGTTCTTATCAGTATCGGGGCTGGTTATGCGGATGGGAACGCAAGACAGAGGAGGTGCAGTGAAGGCTCCAACTTTGCCTCGACTGTGACAAAATGTCAGTATTGACCCAAGACGCCAAGAAAGTTCGGAGTTCCATCTTGAGATCAAGCTGGTGGTCTGCAGGGAGCTGAGCTACCACCTGTGGGAGCCCCTGCCTCCCCCATGCTCATCGCTGAGTGTCCCGGGGGCCGGAATCGTTTACTTTTAAAAATTCGAGTGTTCAAAACAAACAGGGTTTCCTGTGTACTTGAGCTTTGAATAATTGAATAGAATTACAGAACGTACCAAAAATTTACGAGTGACATGCTGCTGCCGAGCAGAAGGTCCAAAAAATTCAAATCAATTTACTAGGCCAACGAGTGGCACCATAACAGCAGCTGCAAGAGGCAGCAGCAGTCAAACAAATTTCAAGGCCACAGAGTGGCACTGTAACAGCAGCTGCAAGAGGCAGCAGCAGTCGAAGAAATTTCAAGGCCACAGAGTGGCACCATAACAGCAGCTGAGAGAGGAAGCACTCGAACAAATTTCAAGGCCACAGAGTGGCACCGTAACAGCAGCTGCAAGAGGCAGCAGTGGAATACATTTGCTAGGCCACAGAGTGGCACTGTAAAAGCAGCTGCAAGAGGCAGCAGCAGTCAAACAAATTTCAAGGCCACAGAGTGGCGCCGTAAGATCAGCTGCAAGAGGCAGCAGTCAAACAAATTTCAAGGCCACAGAGTGGCACCGTAACAGCAGCTGCAAGAGGCAGCAGCAGTCGAAGAAATTTCAAGGCCACAGAGTGACACCGTAACAGCAGCTGCAAGAGGTAGCAGTTAAACAAATTTCAAGGCCACAGAGTGGCACCGTAACAGCAGCTGCAAGAGGCAGCAGTCAAATAAATTTCAAGGCCACAGAGTGGCACCGTAACAGCAGCTGCAAGAGGCAGAAGCAGTCGAATACATTTGCTAGGCCACTGAGTGGCACCGTAACAGCAGCTGCAAGAGGCAGCAGTCGAATACATTTCAAGGCCACAGAGTGAGAGAGGCAGCAGGAGTCGTACTAATTTTAATGAGACAAAATGGCACAGTGACATACCCTGGGAGAGGCAGCAGCAGTCATAAAAATTTAACTGCAACATACCGTAGAGTGGCACAATTACATAATTAAGAGGTAGCGGCAGCTAGGATACAGGGTGCGGAGGCGGCAGCAGCAGCATGAGTAGGCCACAGAGTGGCACAATTACATAATTTGAAAATAACAGCAGCTAGGACACCACGTGTGGAGGCGGCGGCAGCAGCATGAGTGGGCCACAGAGTGGCACAATTACATAATTTGGACGTAGAGGCAACTAGGACACAGGGTGTGGAGGCGTCGGCAGCAGCAGCAGTAGCATACCGTAGAGTGGCACAATTACATAATTTGGAGGTAGCGGCAGCTAGGACACAGCGTGCGGAGGCGGCGGCAGCATGAGTGGGCCACAGACTGGCACAATTACATCATTTGGAGGTAGCGGCAGATAGGACACAGCATGTGGAGGCGAAAGCAGCATAAGTAGGCCACAGAGTGGCACAATTACATAATTTGGACGTATCGGAAGCTAGGACACAGCGTGTGGAGGCGGCAGCAGCATCATCAGGCCACAGAGTGGCATGGTGACATTGCCTGGAGGTGACAGCAGTAGCAGCATGAAAAGACCTGATTGTTGAGGTGCCAGCAGCATCAGAAGGCTACATAATGGGTCAGTGACAGAGTGGAGAGGTGGGTGGCGATACCAGTCACTGGCAAAGATGCTTGGTGGTAGAAGGAGCAGCTGGTAGATGTGTGGAATCAGGCGGGTGGCAGCATTATAAGAGTGGCTGAGGCAGGTAGCCTGGAGAATACAGTCTCATTTGTCAATGTTTGGGTGACGCATCATGGCTGATCTAATCTGATGCATCAGGCGTTGGTGGGTGGAAATCCAGGCTAATCCACGCCTGATTCATCTTGACAAAGGTGAGTCTTTCCACATATTGGAAGGACAGGGGAGTTCTCCTTGGGGTAACTATGGCCCCCGCCGCACTGAACACTCGCTCTGATGCCACACTACTAGCCGAGCAGGACAGCTTCTCCAGTGCAAACTCGGCCAGTTGCGGCCACAAATCCAGTTTGGCTGCCCAGTAGTTCAGCAGATCTTCAATGTGGGGTGGCAGGGTGCTGTCCAAGTAGGCCACCACCTGCTGGTTCAGGGTCTGCTCCTGGTCTACCTGCTGCTGCTGGTGAGTACTTTCCGCACTTGGCGGGTGACGAAAGCTACTCATCAGCGACTCCAGACTCAAGTTGCTGCTGATGGAGCTGGTACTGCTCCTAACCCCCCCCCCACAGCAGCCGTGGCAGTGGTACGTGAGCGCTGAGGGACCCCCCGGTCAGACCTGCGAGAGGATGGACGATGACGCAGATAGGCAGCAGCCAACTGACTACATAGATGTCTCTATAGTAGTTCAGTTTGTCCTCCCTCTCAGCAGGTGAAAAAAAGGCCCCCATTTTAGACCGGTAGTGAGGGTCCAAGAGGGTGGAGAGCCAGAAGTCATCCCTCTGCCGGATGGTGACTATTGGGCTGTCACTACATAAGCAAGTGAGCATGCATCGGGCCATTTGCGCAAGTTACTCGGTGGGACTCGCTGCCTCCAACTCCACTGTATACTGCCATGGTGTCTCTGGGTCATCTGCCTCATCTTCCTCATCTCCCTCTACCTCCTCTGGCTGCTCCTGCTCCTCCTCTTCACCTGGGTAGAAAAACCACTAAATGCTTGTGCTCCAATGTCCTCCTCCTCCTCCAGTTCATCCCCCACCGGACTCATGTGGCCATGAGATGCAGTCTCCATGTCTCCAGTCCCCTGACCAGAAAGATTTTGCAGAATCTGTTCCAGGACATGAAGCAGTGGAATGACATTGTTCATACCGTAGTCCTGGCGACTGACAAATAACGTGGCCTCCTCAAAAGGCCTGAGCAAGCGGCAGGTGTCACGCATGAGCTGCCACTGGCTGACATCAAAATTACACAGGGGAGTACTCCTGTCTGCTTAGATCATTAAGAAATCGTTTATGGCCTTTCTCTGTTCGTACAGTCGGTCCAACATATGGAGGGTAGAATTCCAACGGGTGGAAACGTCACATATCAGCCTATGTTGGGGGACGCCATTCTGCCGCTGCAGCTCAAGGAGGGTGTGCTTGGCGGTGTAGGAATGGCTGAAGTGCATGCAAAGTTTCCTGCCCATTTTTAGTATGTTTTGCAGTTGGGTATAAGACTTGAGGAACCGTTTGTCAACCAGATTAAATACGTGCACCATGCAGGGCGCATAGCTCAGCCCTCCATGACGCATCGCGGACATCATGTTCTTTCCGTTATCTGTCACCATGGTTCCAATTTTTAGTTGTCGCGGAGAAAGCCGTTCCTCCCCTGTGTGACTTCGTTCGCCCAGGCAAACCAGGCGTAGAACTGCGTGACACCGCCATGCCCTGCACATGTGGTACGCTGGAGGAGCACTATGACTGGGCCCTGCAGTGGAGGCTGAGGTGGTGGAGAAGGACCCGGACATTAGCGCAGGATCAGCAGTTTGACAACGAGGAGGAGAAATTGTCATCACCTGTTCAAGTTGCTCGTGTGGCTGGGCAGGAAGCACATTGACCCAGTGGGCCGTAAAGGACATGTACTGGCCTTGACCGTAGTTACAACTCCACACGTCGGTGCTGCCGTGCACTTTGGCAGATACCGACAGGCTCAAGGACTGGGCTACCTTCTCTTCTACATATTTGTGCAGGGCTGGCTGACTTTGGCAAAGAAATGACAGATTGGGACACTTGAGTGGCGAGGAATAAGAGGAGGAGCGGAGCATCTGGAGCGGTAGATAATGACAGACAGCTCCCTTCGGCAGAGATGCTGGAGCCTTGACTACCTGAAATGGGATGCGTGCCACTGGGTGATGCTGCTGTTGCTGCTACCGAATGGACCACCACATCTGAGCCACGGTTCACCCAGGCCACTTTGTGGTGATGCTGCATATGTTGGCGCAGGGCCGTGGTGCCAACATTAACACCCAGGCCACGCTTCACTTTCTAACCACAGATTCTACATATAGCCATGTTCTCCTCCTCAGGCGTCTTAACAAAAAAATTCCACACCGCGGAGCAGGCGATTTTACCACCAACACTGACGCACTGACTGCTCTTTTCAAGGCCGGAAAGCACCTGCGAAGAGTGCGGTCTACCCCGTGCCCGTTTGGCTCCCGACCTCGCACTGCTGCCACTCCGCTGACTAACAGCCACACTACCACCTTGCTGCCTGCACCGCTGCCTGACGCGCAAGCTGTCAGTCTCATCTGCAGATGATGATAATGATGATGAAGCCCTTGCTTCACCCGGCTCCCAAGTGTGATCGACTACATCATCATCAACTACAGTTTGCACGTCACTAATGTCCTCCTCAACTGTCTCGGTGTACAAAGCCTGACGGCTCTCAACATCACCTCCCACTACACTCTCCTCATCAGTACTTGACCGCCTACTGGAAGGAGCGGATTTCTGCCCCACCTCTTGGCTTCCAAGTAGCTGCTGACTGTCCTCAAGTAGTTCGTCCTCGCTGTATAGTGGCGCAGAGCCCATAGCATATAGTACTTCTCTGGCTGAGGGAACCGAAAAGGACAGAGGCAGGTTGAGGACAGGTGAGGGCACTGGAGCTGCTCCGGGCCCATGCCAACTAAGGGTTGTGTCTGACGAGCCCACCGACTCTTGGCTGGGGGTTTCAGATGTCATCTGGGAGGAAGTGGATGATCGAGTCAACCATTTTTAGAACATCTGGGTTGGTGGTCAACACACGACCGCTAGATGACACCGGTAGCTGTGGCCTCGCCGAGTGACCCCTAATGCCACGTCCCCTTCCTCTGCTGAGACCTGTGCCTATTCCAGAAACATTTGTGCCACTCCCCCTCCCCTGTGAAGGTCCTGTCACCCCTATGTCTGACATACTGTTTGAATAAAAATTTAAAATAAAAGGAAATTAAGAATCCCCTAAAAAATATACTTTGCTAGCTGCCTTGCACAACTGCTTAACTATTTCTTTAAGAAATATCGTCACCCACAGAGTGGGTTAACAATGGGTTGCTGAACTGCAGTACAATGGGTTACTGCACAGCACTACACACTATATGACGATTTTCTTTTTCTATGGCGACTGACGCTGAAAATAGTTATTTAAAACTAACAACCCCACAAACACAGATTCACAGTTTTTTTGGCAATTCAACTTCACTGACTACGTTAGCACAATATCACGCTTTTCTGTTTGGATGGCGAATAACGCCGAAAATAGTTATTTAAAATAACAACCCCACAAACACGGATTCACAGTTTTTTTGGCAATTCAACTACTCTGAAGAATTTAGCACTATATGGCGCTTGTCTATTTGTATGGCGAATAACGCTGCAGCTATTTCTTTCACATTTACAAGATGCCAATCACGGATTATATATGTTTTTCCCCAAATACAACCCAAAATATATTGGTTTTTTTTTAATGTTTTTTTTTCTTATTATTTTTTATATTATTTTTTTTATTTTATTTTAATTTTTTATTTTTTTAATGTACCCCAAACAAGGCTCTGACCCTCTTACTGCACTGCAAAAAGCGACACTAGTGGTGCTTCTTTGAATAAAGCATGCCAAAACAGCCTTTAGAACAGAGTGCAGTGCTGTATAACAGGCTAACCCCTATGCCCACTCACTGCTGCTCAGTGTACCAGAATAGCGATTTCACTGTCTGATTTTCTGCCTAGAAATCGCCCCTCTCCTATCCCTGCAATTCAGATTATCTATCCCTGATCTCCTCATTTCTTTTCTTTAGGAACGTTTTTCTTTCACTTGCCCTATCTCTCCTGACGTCTGTCTCTGGTCTAAAATGAATAGCAAATGGCGGATTCCAGCGCTGCAGAGCTATTTATCGGGCTGTGACATCACAGAACCTGGCTGGCTGCTAATTGGCTACATGTCTGTATGTGATCGCATTGTGGGTGTTTACTTCGTCCCAGAAATCCTTCCCCCATGTCATGCCATGTGCTTGCGGCCATTTTAGGCAAAAAAAAAAAAAAAGATTCGTTACTGTGAATCGCCATGAAATTCGTTTAGTTACGAATAGAATTTTCCATGAAATTCGTAACGAATTCCACTTCGTCAGCTTCGATTCGCTCATCTCTAACCATTATACACATGATTACTGAAGATTTAGTGGTAGTCACTCTAAACCAAGAATGACAGTTGAAGAAAGAAGTGGAAGATAAAGACGAGCTGATGTAGATGAGACCACATAGATGAAGACATAATCCCTCACAAAAACATGCACATAGAATGTAACTAGTAAGTTAAATACTCCATTCAAGATATATAGATGTATCAAGCACCATCATGACCAGCATCCATGGAAATTTCCATGCTTTACAAATAGCTCTGGTGTGCTATGGTAGCACAGCAGCAGTCATATTGGCTCTTAATAAATCTGTATAGTGTTATTATAGCCATAAGATTATATTTTAGCAGGCTTGCACTGGTCCACAGGGAAAGTCTCCCGCCACATGGCAAAATAGACTGACTACACTACAGAAGAATGGGCAGCATACAGCATCTCTTCCAGCCTATCAAAAGAGGCATAAATGATCAAATGCCTGTGATGAGAACATAGTCCTGCCACTTTACAAATCACTAGTTAGATCACACATGGAGTACTGTATACAGTTCTGGACTCCAGTGAACAAGGCAGACATAGCAGACCTGGAGAGGGTTCAGAAGAGGACAAAGAAGTAATTACTGGAATGGGTGGACTACAGTACCCTGAAAGATTGTCAAAATTAGGGTTATTCACTTTAGAAAAAAGACGACTGAGGGGAGATCTAATAACTATTTATAAATATATCAGAGGTCAGTACAGAGATCTCTCCTATGATCTTTTTATCCCCAGGACTGTGACTGTGACGAGGGGACATCCTCTGCGTCTGGAGGAAAGAAGGTTTGTACACAAACATAGAAGAGGATTCTTTACGGTAAGAGCAGTGAGACTATGGAACTCTCTGCCTGAGGAGGTGGTGATGGTAAGTTCACTAAAAGAGTTCAAGAAGGGCCTGGATGTATTTCTGGAGTGTAATAATATTACAGGTTATAGTTACTAGAGATGGGTCGTTTATCCAGGGAGTTATTCTGATTACAGTCGGGAAGGAATTTTTTTCCCCTAAAGTGGGGAAAATTGGCTTCTGCCTCACAGGGGTTTTTTGCCTTCCTCTGGATCAACTTGTAGGATAACAGGCCAAACTCGATGGACAGATGTCTTTTTTCGGCCTTATAAACTATGTTACTATGTTACTATGTTCATATAAAAAACTGGGTAGATTATTTAACAACCTACTCAGTTTATTGTTATAGATCCATCGAGTGGCTGAAATGACTTCTAGGTATAGAGGCACACCAGTAAGTATCCTCTTTCATCATGGACCTGCTTTCTTAAAGTTGCTGCTGGAACCCCTACTGTATATCAACCATTTGTGAGCAGCAGAGGCGTAGCTAGAGGTTCAGCACAGGGGGGGCGAAACATACTTGAGTGGGCCCCCCACTTAGTGGCTTCCCAAACACACGTTTCCAACTTCACAGGCACATACTACTAGTTGTGGTTATAATATTGTATTAGAAAGATGACTATATAAACTGCTAGATCATCTATGCTGTTAAGTACAGTACAATAGACTTTCTACATACCCTAGTGTGAATACTCTACCATATAATGCAGTAAAATATAGGAGTAATAGGAGTAAAAAACAAGGGGACTCCTATGTTAAAGGAAACCTGTCCCCAGATTTAACATCACTAAACTAACAGTCCCCTGCCCCCATCAGACCTCAGATCGGCTTAATGTGCCTCCATCAGACCTCAGATCAGCGTATTGTGCCCCATCAGACCTCAGATCAGCGTACTGTGCCCCCATCAGACCTCAGATCAGCGTATTGTGCCCCATCAGACCTCAGATCAGCAGAATGTGCCCCCATCAGACCTCACATCAGCCTACTGTGACCCCATCAGACCTCAGATCAGCGTATTGTGCCCCCATCAGACCTCAGATCAGCAGAATGTGCCCCCATCAGACCTCACATCAGCCTACTGTGCCCCATCAGACCTCAGATCAGCGTATTGTACCCCCATCAGACCTCAGATCAGCAGAATGTGCCCCCATTAGTCCTCACATCAGCCTACTATGCCCCCATCAGACCTCAGATCAGCGTATTGTGCCCCATCAGACCTCAGATCGGCATATTATGCCCCCATCAGACCCCAGATCAGCGTATTGTGCCCCATCAGACCTCACATCAGCCTACTGTGCCCCATCAGACCTCAGATCAGCGTATTGTACCCCCATCAGACCTCAGATCAGCAGAATGTGCCCCCATCAGACCTCAGATCACCCTACTGTGCCCCCATCAGACCTCAGATCAGCGTATTGTGCCTCCATCAGACCTCAAATCAGCGTATTGTGCCCCCATCAGACCTTAGATCTGCGTATTGTGCCCCCATCAGACCTCAGGTCAGCAGAATGTGCCCCCATCAGACCTCAGATCAGCGTATTGTGCCCCCATCAGACCTCAGATCAGCGTATTGTGCCCCATCAGACCTCAGATCAGCGTATTGTGCCCCCATCAGACCTCAGATCAGTGTATTGTCCCGCCATCAGACCTCAGATCAGCCTACTGTGCCCCATCAGACCTCAGATCAGCGTATTGTGCCCCATCAGACCTCAGATCAGCGTATTGTACCCCCATCAGACTTCAGATCAGCAGAATGTGCCCCCATCAGTCCTCACATCACCCTACTGTGCCCCATCAGATCTCAGATCAGCGTATTGTGCCTCCATCAGACCTCAGATCAGCGTATTGTGCCCCATCAGACCTCAGATCAGCGTATTGTACCCCCATCAGACCTCAGATCAGCAGAATGTGCCCCCATCAGTCCTCACATCACACTACTGTGCCCCTATCAGACCTCAGATCAGTGTATTGTGCCTCCATCAGACCTCAGGTCAGCATATTGTGGCCCCATCAGACCTCAGATCAGCGTATTGTGCCCCCATCAGACCTCAGATCAGCAGAATGTGCCCCATCAGACCTCAGATCAGTGTATTGTGCCCCCATCAGACCTCAGATCAGCAGAATGTGCCCCCATCAGACCTCAGATCAGCAGAATGTGCCCCCATCAGACCTCAGATCAGCCTACTGAGACACCATCAGACCTCAGATCAGCAGAATGTGCCCCCATCAGACCTCAGATCAGCGTATTGTGCCCCCATCAGACCTCAGATCAGCGTATTGTGCCCCATCAGACCTCAGATCAGCGTATTGTGCCCCCATCAGACCTCAGATCAGCGTATTGTGCCCCCATCAGACCTCACATCAGCCTACTGTGCCCCCATCAGACCTCAGATCAGCCCACCGAGTCACATAAGATTAAAATAAAAAAACCTTTCTTACCTGTCCCGCGCTGCGGCTGCCCTCCGGTCCGGCGCTCCACTGTCTTCCCTGGCCGGCGCACACTATGACTGACCTGACCCGTGCAGCGTCAGGTCATAGTGCGCGCCGGCCAGGGAAGACAGGTCTGATGGGGGTCCCTAAATACAAGTGAGCGCTTCCATAATGGAAGCACTCACTTGTATTCGCCTGATAATTTTAAGGTCATCCTTGCTGGGCCCCCCCTGAGTCACTGTGCCCGGAGCCGTCACCCCCCCCCCTGCCCCCCCGGTAGCTACGCCTCTGGTGAGCAGATAATATTTGCATGTAGCTTTAAAGTGGACCCTCACAATTAATTTTGCTGCTGGCCCCTAGACACTCCAGTCCAACATTGATTTAATAGATTAGTTTAGCTGCTTATTATAATGCTTGTCATTCTTAAAGAGTAGATTGTCTACTTTTTATTGCAGCTATTATACCTCTGAAGCACAGTTTTAATGTAATGCACATCAGGAAAACGCATTTTCCAGTTTAAAAACTTTATTTGGCTCCCCTTCACTTTACAAAATATTGAATTTTAATTATAGAAATCTAGGATAGATTTAAAGGTTCATTTATAATATTATGTCTTTATTTCCCATTCCAAATTTTCATACTGCAAAGTAAGGATGTAGAAATCCTTATCTTGACACTTTATTAGTTAAAGGGAATCTGTCACCACAATTTTTGACCATTATCTGCAGTAATACAAGGGTAGTGCTACAGATGAGGAGTCTAGATATCTATTTGTTATTTTCCTACTGCCCCCATTTCCTTGCTGTCAGTGTTTAACCCCTTCCCGACCAGCGGCGTACATGTACGGCGCTGCGGGAAGTAAGTTTCCGACCAGCGCCGTAGTACTACGGCGTGCTGATCGGGCGGGTGCAGGAGCTGCGCCCGCCCGATCAGCTGAGGGGGGCCGGCTGTTCCCAGTAGCCGGACCCCTGCTGCATACGCCCGCATCGGTGAAAACACCGATGCGGGCGTATTAACCCTTCATGTGCCGCGGTCAGTGCTGACCGCGGCACATGCAATGCGGGCGGTCGGAGCGGGTGTCCATCGGGTCCCCGAGCTGCTGTGACGGGGACCCGATGGCTTAGATAGCAGCCGGAAGCCTTCCAATACAGAAGTATTGTAATGCATTGTAAAGGGGATCAGACCCCAAAAGTTAAAAAAGTGTAAAAAAAGAAAGTGAAAAAAAAGTCAAAAAATTAAGTTTTACAAAAAAAGTTTCAAGTTCCAAAAAAAGCGTCCTTTTCACAAAATAATATAAAAAAAATTGTAAAAAATAGTGAAAAAAATAGACATATTAGGTATCGCCGCGTCCGTATCGACCGGCTCTATAAAAATATCACATGATCCACCCCGCCAGGTGAACGCAGTAAAAAAAAAACTATGCCATAACAGCCATTTTTTCACCTTGCCTCACAAAAAGTGTAATAGCAGGCGATCAAAAAGGCATATTTACCCGAAAATGGTACCAATCAAACCGTCATCTTGTCCCGCAGAAATCTAGTCCCTACCTGAGACAATCGCCCAAAAAATAAAAAAATATGGCTCTCAGAAAATAGCAACACAAAAAAAGATTTGATTCTGTTCAAAAATGCATCTAATGTGTAAAACTTTCCAAAAATAAAAATGTTTGACATATTGGGTATCGCCGTATCCGTAACAACCTGCTCTATAAAAATATTACATGAGATGGCCCCCCAGGTGAATGCTGTAAAAAAAATTAAAAAAAAAACTATGCCATAACAGCCATTTGTTTTTCACCTTGCCTCACAAAAAGTGTAATAGCAGGCGATCAAAAGGGCGTATTTACCCCAAAATGGTACCAATCAAACCGTCATCTTGTCCCTCAGAAATTTAGACCCTACCTGAGACAATCGCCCAAAAAATAAAAAAAATATGGCTCTCAGAAAATAGCAACACAAAAAAAAGTTTTATTCTGTTCAAAAATGCATCTAATGTGTAAAACTTTCCAAAAATAAAAATGTTTGACATATTGGGTATCGCCGCGTCCGTAACAATCTGCTCTATAAAAATATTACATGAGATGGCCCCCCAGGTGAATGCTGTAAAAAAATTAAAAAAGAACTATGCCATAACAGCCATTTTTTTCACCTTGCCTCACAAAAAGTGTAATAGCAGGCGATCAAAAAGGCATATTTACCCCAAAATGGTACCAATCAAACCTTCATCTTGGCCCGCAGAAATCTAGACCCTACCTGTGACAATCGCCCAAAAAATAAAAAAACATATGGCTCTCAGAAAATAGCAACACAAAAAAAAGGTTTTATTCTGTTCAAAAATGCATCTTATGTGTAAAACTTTCCAAAAATAAAAATGTTTGACATATTGGGTATCGCCGCGTCCGTAACAACCTGCTCTATAAAAATATTACATGAGATGGCCCCCCAGGTGAATGCTGTAAAAAAAATTTAAAAAAAACTATGCCATAACAGCCATTTTTTTCACCTTGCCTCACAAAAAGTGTAATAGCAGGCGTTCAAAAAGGCGTATTTACCCCAAAATGGTACCATTCAAACCGTCATCTTGTCCCGCAGAAATCTAGACCCTACCTGAGACAATCGCCCAAAAAATAAAAAAACATATGGCTCTCAGAAAATAGCAACACAAAAAAAAGGTTTTATTCTGTTCAAAAATGCATCTAATGTGTAAAACTTTCCAAAAATAAAAATGTTTGACATATTGGGTATCGCCGCGTCCGTAACAACCTGCTCTATAAAAATATTACATGAGATGGCCCCCCAGGTGAATGCTGTAAAAAAAAATTTAAAAAAAAACTATGCCATAACAGCCATTTTTTTCACCTTGCCTCACAAAAAGTGTAATAGCAGGCGTTCAAAAAGGCGTATTTACCCCAAAATGGTACCAATCAAACCGTCATCTTGTCCCGCAGAAATCTAGACCCTACCTGAGACAATCGCCCAAAAAATAAAAAAACATATGGCTCTCAGAAAATAGCAACAAAAAAAAAAGGTTTTATTCTGTTCAAAAATGCATCTAATGTGTAAAACTTTCCAAAAATAAAAATGTTTGACATATTGGGTATCGCCGCGTCTGTAACAACCTGCTCTATAAAAATATTACATGAGATGGCCCCCCAGGTGAATGCTGTAAATTTTTTTTTTTTTCAAACTATGCCATAACAGCCATTTTTTTCACCTTGCCTCACAAAAAGTGTAATAGCAGGCGATCAAAAAGTCTTATGTACCCCAAAATGGTACCACTGAAAACGTCACCTCATCCCGCAAAAAGTGAGCCCCCACATAAGACAACTCAAAAAAATAAAAATCAATGGCTCCCGCAAACCAATCCATCAAAATCTGTGCTGCAAAATCCATATGGCGCTCCTTCTGTTCTGAGTCCTGCCATGTGCCCCCACAGCAGTTTACCACAACATATGGGGTGTTGCCGTATTCAGGAGAAAATGGGGAACAACTTATGGGGTGCTTTTCTCCTGTTACCCCTTGTCAAAATGAAAAATTTGGGGCTAAAGCAACATTTTATTGGAAGAAATGAAACTTTTCATTTTCACTGCCAAGTGTTTCCAAATTCCATAAAACACTTAGGGGGTCAAAGTGGCCAGTACCCCCCTTAATATATTCTTTGAAGGGTGTAGTTTCCAAAATTGGGTCACTTTTTGAGGGTTTCCACTGTAGGGGTACGTCAGGGTCTTTCAATTACAAAATGGTGCCTAAAAACCATTCTAGCAAAATCTGCCTCCAAAATCTGTATGGCGCTCCTTTCCTTCTGACCACTGCCACAAACCCATAGAGACGTTTACCACCACATATGGGGTATTTCTGTAAACTGCAGAATCAGAGTAATGTATATTGAGGTTTAGTTTGCTGTTAACCCTTGCTGTTTTGCAAGAAAAAAAAATTATTAACAAGAATAATCTACCAAAAAGTGAAATTTTGAAATTTCACCTCTATTTTCCATTAATTCTTGTGGAACACCTCAAGGGTTAACAGAGTTTGTAACAGCAGTTTTTTATAATTTGAGGGGTGTAGTTTCTAAAATGGGGTCATTTATGGGTGGTTTCCATTACGTAAGCCACTCAAAATCACATTATATCTGAATTGGTGCTTAAAAAAAATGGTTTTGGAAATTTTGTTGAAAATTTGAAAAATGGCTTCTAAACTTCTAAGGCTTCTAACGTCCCAAAAAAGTAAAATTACATTTCTAAAATGATGCCAACATAAAGAAGACATATGGGGAATGTAAAATAATAACTATTTTTGGAGGTATCACTATATATTTTGAAAGTAGAGAAATTGAAATTTGGAAATTTGGAATTTTTTCCAAATTTTTGGTAAATTTGGTATTTTTTTATAAATAAAAACGAAATATTTTGCCACAAATTTACTACTGTCGTGAAGCACAATATGTGACGAGAAAACATTCTCAGAATGGCTTGGATAAGTAAAAGCGTTCCAAAGTTATTACCACATAAAGTGACACATGTCAGATTTGCAAAAAAATGGCCTGGTTAGGAAGGTGAAAACAGGCCCGGGGTTGAAGGGGTTAAAGCTGTGGTGAAATACATTGTTAGAACTGCTGTGTTTACATGACTCCTTCTCATAATGTTAGCAATGAACAGTAGTCCGGACTGTGTATTTGAGCACTAACAGCTGGTGAACAGGAGGCAGTAGAAAAATAGAAAATGGCCATTTGAACTCCTTATGTGCAGTACTAATTATTTATTACTACAGACTATAGCACAGCATTGTGGTGACAGATTCCCTTAAAAAAAAGCTTTTACTTGATTTCTTCAACGGCTTTCAATGTCTTTTATGATGTGATATCATATAAGACATTGATATATGCAGCCAGTGATGCACCGTCAGTATGAAAGATGAGCCTCCGCCGATGCCACCAAGCTGTAAGGCTGGGTCAACAGAGGAAACCTTAAGGTCAAAGTTTAATATTGTAGTATGGGCTGGGCTGCGGCTCTGTGTCTTGTGTTCTTCTTGTAATGCTTCTACTTACCAGCAGTGTGGTGCTTCTGGGCAGCTCGAAGTGAAGTCATCCAGGTGCACATTGGCTGTAATCTGCATGTGTGCTTGTATCCATTACAGAATCCGCCCAGCCTCTTCCACTGGTGATTTAACCCCTTCGCGCCCAGCGCCGTACATGTACGGCGCTGGAGCGATGCGGGCACATGGCGCCCGCTCGCAGGTGCGGCGGGCGTCATGGCCGGCAAGTCTCTGCTGTTTCTAACAGCAGAGACTTGCCGCTACTTACCGCCATCGGCGGCGTCTTCCTCGGAGATTAGATGCCGTGATCACACTAGTTGCGTCTCAACCCGGAAGCATTCGCTTCCGGGTGGTGTACAGACACCCCGTGTGGCCAATCGGGGTGTCTGTACACCATATGAAAACTGTAATCCTCGCTGGTGAGGATTACAGTTTTCAAAGTGCAATTCTTATTCTGGCCACTAGATGGCAGGCCAGGATAAGAAATGAGCAATTCATGGATTTCTGAGTCTATAAAATCCATAATTGCTCATAAAGAAAAAAAAAAGCCACAATATATAAGCCCATATTTGAGCTTTCCAATAGTAAAAAAAATAAAAAAAAAATGTTAAAAAATATATAAAAAATAAAAAATATGTAAAAGTTCAAATCACCCCCCTTTCCGTATAAGTAAAAAATAAATACCTAAATAACAATAAATATAGACATCATGGGTATCACCGTGACTGAAAACGCCCGTACTTTTAAAATATAAAAAAAAAAATTCCAATACGGCGAATTGTGTGGCGGAAAAAAGCGTCCAAATGGCGATTTGCCGTTTTTTTGTCGCTTTTTTTTTCTAAAAAAATTAAATAAAAAGTGATCAAAAAGTCATACACACCCCAGAATGGTATCAATAAAAACTTCAGATCGTCCCGCAAAAAATGAGCCCCCATACAGCTCTGTACACATAAACACCAAAAAGTTATAGGGGTCAAGATTTGACAAGGAAAAAAAAAAAAAAAAAGGGCAACTTTCTAATTATTTTATCACTATGAAAACGCAGGAAAAACTATACATATTAGGTATTGCCGGATTCGTACTGACTTGTAGAATGAAAGTAATGGATCAGTTTTAATGCACATCGAACGCTGTAAATAAGAAACCCGTAGAACTGTAGCAGAATAGCGTTTTCTTTGCAATTTCACCCGGTTTGGAATTTTTTTCCCGCTTCCCACTACACCGTATGCAATATTAAATGGTGGCGTTGGAAAGTACAACTTGTCCCGCAAAAAACAAGCCCTCATACAGCTATGTGAACAGAAAAATAAAAGAGTTATGGCTGTTTGAAGGCAGGGAGCGCAAAACAAAAATGCATAACCGAAAAAAGCTCCGGGCGCGAAAGTTAATAGGAGGTTGTTCTAGTGTTTATTAGGCTAGTTAGGTCTGCCCCCAGGTCAGGCCAGGTGTGAAGATATCCAAGTGATTCTTGAAAAATGTCCTCAGCTGTAGCAGATTATAATGTAGTCATTTTAAGTAGCAGCCAAGGGGGCAATAACCATACAAACCGCATATCATCTTAAATGACGCACACGGGCAGAATCTACAGTAAGTACACTAGTCTAAACAGCATAACAGCGAAATAGTCAAAATTGTAAATGAGACAGGCTCGCTGACACGTCCCCTTCCCCACCCACGCCATGGCCACTTTTTTAGACCTGACGTGAGCGGGGAAAAGGACCTTTGCACTGCAATCTGCACCAGAAATACGCCTCATATAAGCATATTTCTGGTTAATAAATTACCCCCGTTATTATCTTATTTCTCTGGGTACTCACATGACTCCCTTCTATGTTCTCTCCCCCTGCTACATACTTACGTAAGAAAGCAAAGGAGTTGCAAGTTGCTTTAAATGGAGAAGCCAATGGTTCCCTGCATACCCATCTTCTGGCATAAGTAGGGTCTTTGCGATCTCAACCTTTCATAGCTAAGTTCAGAATAACCCCCGGAAGTGGCGACTAGGGCTAGCCAGAGTTAAGGAAACAATGACTTTAACTCTGGCCACCCCAGTCTACCACTTACGGTATAAAGATTATTCTAGGAATACCCATTTAAGCTCCCTGCTAAAATGTAATGATAGTTTCGGGCTGTGTTTTGACAGAAATGAAGCAGTCACCAATTATAGGGTTCATATACAGGTATCCTCTATAAGAAATCCTCTATAAGAAATAAAAAAATAGAAATAAACATATTATATATAATTGAATCTAAAAATATTTAGACCACTGTTTGGCACTGTTCACACAATTGCCATGATTAAAGGAAATGTGTCACCATAAATTTTATCTGCCAGTTAAAACCAGATAGCAACACATATTTTTTCTAATCTCTTTTTATTTTCTGATTGCAGATTTTTTTTATCCATAGTCATTGAACTTTTCCACATTTTTTCCACATTATACCCAGAAACAAATGTATTTTATTGGGATTTTATGTTATAGACCAACACAAAGTATGTATTTATGAAGGGAAAAGAAATTGATACATGGTTTTAAACATTTTTAATAAATAAAAATCTGAAAAGTGTGGCATGCATTTGTATTGAGCCCCCCTGAGTCAATACTTTGTAGGACCACCCTTTGCTGCAATTATAGCTACATGTTTTTCTGGGTATGTCTCTGTCAATTTTGCACATCTAGAGGTTGAAATTTTGCCCACTCTTCTTTGCAAAATAGCTCAAGCTGAATCAGATTGCATGGAGAGTGTCTGTGAACAACAATTTTCAAGTCTTGGAACAGATTCTCAATGAGCTTTAGGTCGGTACTTTGGGCCATTCTAACATATGAATATGCTTGCTGGATGGCCATGTCTTGGTAGACTTGTAATTGTGTGTGTGTGTACTCCTTCTGATTTCGGATGATGGATTGAATAGTGCTTTGTAAGATGTTCTCAACTTGGGATATTTTTTATAACCTAACCCTGCTTTACACTTCTCCACAACTTTATCCTTGACCTGTCTGGTGTGTTTCTGGGTTTTCATGATGCTGTTTGATCACTAATGTTCACTAATAAACCTCTGAGGTCTTCAGAGAACAGTTGTAGTTATAACGAGAATACATTATACTGTACATACACAAGTCTACTCTATTTACTAATTAAGTGACTTCTGAAGGCAATTGGTCACTGGATTTTATTTAGGGGTATCAGAGTACAGGGGGCTGAATACAAGTGCAAGCAGCACTTATTCTGATAACACATTTCCTTTAAGCAAAATTGTTTAACAATGTCATGGATTTGCCACTATTTCACAAAAAGGTAGCATATTGCAACAACTTGTGATAATCATAGCAGTAAAGCACAAGTTTACCATGTAAACAGACCTAAACAGTGATCTAGAGGACTATACTGTAAATACAGAACTGGGGCCAAGTTTTCTCAACAGCCCAGGGCCTGTGGTACATTTACACTGCCACTGGCCCCCAGACCGGGGAACACCAACTCTGGGAGATATATTGAGGCTGTTGCTACTACTAGAAGTCCGTGTCATCAATACTGGAATCAGAGGAGTCTGAGAAGTCTTATGTCAACAGCCTTGGTCAACCTAGTTGGCACCTGGAGCCAGTGTGACACTGGCTGGACCAGAGAGCACTGAAAGCAGTTCAAGGACCACATTATGCAAGTCCTTCCTGATATATGTATATGTATGATACCTGTTTGAGATGTGTACTGCATGGAGAAGATGGTGTATTACATGGAAGAATTGTACAGAAGAATTACATGGAAGAATATGTAGCATGCACAGTATGGCTTAGGTATACAGGGGACAAATTACATAATTTGTGCTTTACTGTTTCATGTAATAATATTGGAATAAGTAATGTGCAGCATAGGTTGCTGATGTGGAGGTATTTCATGCTGCACTGTATTTGCTGCCACTAGAGAAATATGTTATGCAGCACAGTGGTTCTTTGGTACCACTAGGGAGATGGTGTTTGCTTCATTGTTGTACTTGATGTTGCTACAAAGTATTATGTGCACTGCATGGTGATATTTGGTTGGAACTGCTGGGCAATAGGCACTTCAGTGGGGAGGAACACTGGAACACAACGTCGCTGGAAAGGACAGTTGCCAAGGCAGCCATTTGACACATAGCAAGAATCATGTTCAGGTTCTGTCAGGCATTAGATGGTTTTTTCTGCAGGAGTGAGCACTAGTGTCTCTTCCCACCTAATATCAGCTTGGAAGGGAGAGACTGCATAGACCACCCCTTTAATTCATTTGGAGTCTGTTCCCATGGAATGTACATTATAGTGGAAATTTTTCTGTGGATTTCATGTTTCCAGTAGCATTGGTCAGTTTTCAGTGGGGATTTTTATGTGGCATGCGGAATAAAGAAAGCTGCAGCAGAAAATCTAATGTCTCTATCCTGAACATACCATTATTTCAAAAAAAGCATATATACATATAGCTCACAACTAGTTAATGCACTAACTAGACTGTGACTGGTGCATCTGTACATAAGCAGAAAAGCAGTGGTAGACAAATGAATCAAGCCAGCAAAGAGGCAATATGGACAATCACAATGCAAAGTCCTGAAATACACTGCACTGCAAAGCACTGAAAGTGTTAATATCACTGTATTTCATGTATTATGTGCATGTATTTCTATCCCATAAGGTTGTATAGGGAGTGGGAGTGTCACGAGTGGGCTTGCATCTGGTATCAGACGTTCTGCACGGCTTTCAAAAGTGACATGATTTGACATGTTTTCCCCTTGCTTTGGTTTCTGGTTACCACACCCCTTCCCCTCAGCTGTTGTAGGTGTGGTAATTTTCTCTCCTCTATTTATTCATTCATTTCCCAGTATTCAATGCGGGTTTATACTTTCTTCCTACTTTGTAGTGTGTGGTGTGGATCTCGGCTGAGATCCGGTTGCTGCGATATCTGCTTTAAGATAAGTGACATTTTCTCTTTTGTGGCTTTCCTTCTGGAGTCTCCTGTTTGTCCTTACTCTTGGAGGAACGGGTTGACTCTTTCCTGTGTCACTAGCTGCATGGTTCTTTAGGGTGAATTGATTATTAGGTTCCTGTGTATGAACTCTCCTACAACTAAGGCTTGTTCATACTGGTAGTCAGTCAGGGCCTAGTTTCAGGGTTCCCTGCAGGAGGTGACCGTTTCCCTGGTTTTGGTCTTTTCCCTTCCCTCGTATGCTCGGTGTGGCTATTCCCTCCACACCAGAGCGTGACAGGGAGGTCCCATAGGGCTAAACAGGGCTGGCCACCCTTCCTCTATAGGTGGAAGTTTAAGGAGTCTGTTGCTGTCTGCTGAGTAGTGAACACCTCAGGGCAGCAAGAAGCAGCTCCTGTAAGGGGATCCAACTCCCTTACAGATTACAAAGAGTTTAGGTGCCAGCCCATAGAGAGGAGATCTACAGAATATCTACAGAGGGTTTAGCTGACACAAAGGGATTGCAGACTAAGAAGGTAATCACCACTAATCTGGCTAAAGCCTCCTCTGAATGTGGCAGGTACACTATAATCTACAAGCTGTCCACCATAACCAAAAAACAGGAAGGCATCCCTGTTCAGAGACTTTATTCCTTTGAGGATACTCTGGATATCATTTAGTATCATATATCTAAGTCCATCATTTTCGCTGCATGGCCTCAGGAAGCGCTGGGAAGGACAACCACCATGACTACAAGTCCTATCTGCACTACCACTCCTATTTTCTTCACCTCCATATCAAGCACACTGCAACAATACATTAATTAGTGCCTTGTATTAACTTTATCTACATGACAAATGCCATTTGCTAAAGTGAGACAAACCCTTTAAGTTGTTCCTCTGTTTCATCCATTTCGTTTGGATCCCATCATAAATTAGAAAAGGTAATCACCTGTATAGACTATGTAACCCAGTTTCTATTCTGGATTTGGTTATTGCTTAGCTTTCCCTGATTGATTAAGTTGGAGTTGATTATAGTTCCACAGAGTTTAGCCTGTTGTATTTGGGGTGTGTTTGTTGCTGTGCTGTTGTATTGTCCCAGCTGATTTGCCGATTTGAATTCATAGATGGTCAGTTCAGCATTGCTCCATCTCTGTTCACTGATATTCATCTGCCATCTACCTGTATGCCATACATCTTCCATCTACTTCATTGATGGATTATCTCCACATTTTGTGACCCTCAGCATGTGGTTCCTGTCAGAATCCTTTCAGTTTGTTTTAGGCTACTTTAAAACTAGCCTAAGTCTCTTGTTTCCTGCCAGTATTGATACATGATTCATATTACAGATGAGCAAATCGATTCGTTGATTCGTATCGAATCTTGGGAATTTTTAGCTGCGAAGCAAATCCGAATATTAGGTGATAAGCTTCGGCTTTGTACGCATTCGCTACGTAGTTTGTCCTATAAATTATACGCTATTGCTACGTATAAGTTACTCTATACGCTGTTCCGTACGAATTCAATTCATTAGCGATGCAGACTCCTCCCTGGTAGCTCCGCCCCGTTCTCCAGCGCACGAGGAAGACGAGGCAACTCAGGAAATTAAGATGGCGACACAGTGCGGCCCTGACTGGGGAGGCATGGCGTGGGGCACCGACCCCTATGAGGAGAAGGAACCGGAGGAGATCTACGTCTCTCAATATGTCCGGCAGCCTAAGAAGTCGGTTGAGTTGCCCGCTGAGGTGTTCACTCCGCTGGCTGACACGGTGGAGGCGGCAGGAGTTCCAGCTCCGCCGCGGAAGGACTACTCCCTTCGGCAAAATTCAATGGCCCCCGAGGCTGTCACCCGGAACTCCATGACCCTCTGGGAATACAAAAAGTTGGTAGAGGAGTGGGTTGTTCAGGTGTTGGAGCACCCATGAGCTGGAGCGCCGAAAGGGTACCGTTATTTGGTTCAGTGTTCAGGTTTTATCGCCGATGAGGAGACGGCAGAAGAATTATATGTCAACCGCCGTTCTGTAAAGCGGCCGTATCTTCCGCCCGTCCGCCACAATCTCCACGCAGGGGATTACGTGGAGTATACCCCTATGAAGAGCCTTCAAGGCCCCTTTGCTACTGGGGTGAAACTCCTTAAGCGACCAGCTACTCCTGCAGCGCCCCTGGAAGACTGGAGTGAGGAGGTCCAGGCTGCAGAAGAGGCTCGGTGTTCCCATGAGACCAATGATGGGACTCTGCGATCTGAGGATAAATCCCAAACTCAGCTGGAACCCCTGTTACCAGATTTGCCACCGCCGCCGATCCTTCATGTGGGACAGATGACCACCAACAGTTTTGTGTACCAGCCATCGGTGGTACAATACCAACTGCCGTAGCAGGTGCAGGCCACACAGTCCGCCGCTCGCGGAAGACCGTTACCAGAGCCCTTACAGACGGAGATTCTGTCACCTTGTATGCCGGCGGGAGGATCTGGCCCCTAAAAGGTAATGGGCAAGGCCCAAGTTGCCATGGCCCTTGCCAGTGTGACCGCCTGGTCACTACCACGACCATCCCTGAGAGGTCGGTGGGGGTCAGCTGCTGCAGCCAGTGTCGCTTTCATGAGGCAGGAGCGCCCTCTCATGTCTTTTAGCTCCAGCAGCAGTGAAGAGGACCTGCTGGCCCTTAAGTAAGGAATCGGATCCTGCAGCTTTAATGGGAGCCACAACGTGGACTTAACCTGAAGGGTGAGCACTAGTTGGCGTTTGTTTTTATTTTTGTTGCCCTGCGTTTGTCCTTACCCAGATGGACATGGATTGTCCGGACTCCCCCATCAAAAAAAAAAGTTTTAACCAAGTTGCGCATACATGCGCCTCATCCTTTTTTTCCCCCTTTTCAGGTTATTGGGGAGCCCCTTGAAAGAGGGTTTTTTAAGGAACCTTTGCTGCTATTTTTTACCCATTTTGATTATAATTTTACCTATGTGGATTACAAATTGCAGCTGAGTTTGGGACTCTGTTCCAGTTGTATGACAAGTGTCAGAAGAAAAGAGATTTAAACGTGTCCGTGAGCATACTAGGTAGGTCATATTTAAAAGGTTTACATTATAC
The DNA here is from genome assembly GCA_900303285.1 of Rhinella marina. Lineage (NCBI taxonomy): Eukaryota > Metazoa > Chordata > Amphibia > Anura > Bufonidae > Rhinella > Rhinella marina. The sequence goes on from ONZH01016708.1 coordinate 29,122, forward strand.
CTATAATGTATTTGCACTATATTGTTTGCACTGGATTGTTTGCAATAATGCTTTTACCTTTCAGCAACGTTTTCAAGTATGTTGCCCATTGTGTGTATTTCTTTACAGGTACCGCAATGGGTCCTCATATTCACTTTATTGTATGGTGGATGGTTGTACTATGCACTTAGCCGGATAGACAGCACCTTACTTGTTCTACCTCAAATATACATACTGCCTCTGAGGGTGATTTCAGACCTGACCATTTACGCTGGATCTGGCCTGGGGTCCGCAAGGTGTCGAAACGATGGCGCAAGCCTTGCATCACCTGCTGGATTACCTCCTTTTTATGCTGGTTCGGGTGGCAGTGTGTGCCATCGTAAATCGTAATCCTGGCGGTCCATCAGCCAGACTATGTATTTTAGCAGTGCAGCAGAGCTAAATGATGACGATCGTCTGGATGCCATTTTCGAATATTCGCTCTGCCTCTGAGGAGTGCACGCCGCGGCCTCTCGTCATACGTGCCTGCGTATTACGTAATCGCGTAGACAATAGTATGCTGAGGATTCGTAAGCTATTTGTACGCTCATGCGTACGTCTTCTAAGAAGTTGCGTACATTTTTTAAATGAATGTTCGTTATTAGTTCGCGAATGTTCGCTAATAGCACATAATAACATATATTTTGTAAGCAAATACAATGAATCTATTCGTCGAATATACAAATATTAGGAAAAGTTCAGCGAATGTTCGGCGAATAATTTTTTTAATGATTCGCTCATCTCTAATTCATATATGTTGTTTCTGTGATCATCCAGTTGTTGTGCAGTTCAGCCCTACTTGTAAGTCCTGGATGTATCTGAGTTCCAAAAGCCATTGTTAGGACTGCCTAGAGTTAAAGTCCAATACTGTTGTCTTGTGCACAATCGGTGTTGTTACAGAAGCTAAAAAAACAACCCTTTATAAAAAACGGATTGCTTTATTCAGATGTTATTATTAATAAATGCATCCAACACATTTCAATTTTTCCATTTGAATCCTAAAGCTTCCATTTTAACATTGTTGATTATCTGAATAGATGAGCTGCAACCTTTTTCTATTTGACTAGAGAGCTAGATTGTGAGATTCCTGAATCCTTTTTTCACTTTCCTATAAGCATCCAAACCAGCTGAACCAAATTTTTCTCAGTTTCTGAAGCGATGGCTCTACTTGAGCAGCATTAGGTTGAGTTCTGAGCTTTGATGATCTCAACTGATTTTAACAGTATCACTCTCTTACAGTGGCGTAGCTAGAACTGACTGGGCCCCACAGCAAATTTTTGTGCGGGCCCCCCCACCATGACCCTCCTGGCATCGCATTTGTTCATATGTAACAGTGGGTTCACATCACGTTTTTCCTATCCGTTTGATATTGATAAAAAAGGTATCATATACAAATATGCAGCACACCACGTTTTTGTATCCTGCAGAGTCCAGTACAAGAAATGCATATGTTAACGTATATGTTGTTTTACAATGGAACTGTATGGTGAACGGACGCCACCGTATGGATCAGTCTGAGGCATCTGTTAATGTATACATTTTTTGTATACATTAAACAGATGGGAAAAATGTGATGTGAACCCAGACTTAGTGCCAGAATAAGCAGCAGGACACAGCGGAGCAGAGAGGCCGCCATGTTCTGACAGCGCACAGCCCGGTCCTGGTGGTCAGCGGTATGGACTGTGTTTCCCAAGGATCATTTATTTATTGGGAAATACAGGGCGCAGTGTAATATACCGGGATCTAGGGTTGTCACGATACCAGAATTTTGAGTTCGATACCGATACGTACAAAAGTATCACAATACTCGATACTGATACGATACCTCGCCAAAATAAAGAAGAACCTATTGTGCGCCCCTCACCCCCCCCAGACCTTGCTTTTGATCCTGCTCTGTGCACCACCCTGGCCCTTTCAATGCAGCCCCTGGCTCTTATCTGTGCCCCTTTGGCTGTGCCTACCTGGCCCCTGTCTGCACCCCTGGGATCTGACCCTTGTCTTTGTATGCCTCTTCCTGGTCTGCGCCCCTGGGCCCTTATCTGTGCCCCACTCCCTCTTTGTCTGTGCCTCTCTGGTTGTCGTCTCTGCTGCCCCCTGTGTGCGCCACCCTGGCCCTTATCTGTGCACCCTCACCCCCCCCCTTCCCCCCCAGGACCTTGCTTGTGACCCTGCCCCTTACCCCTTATCTGTGCACCACTGGCCCTTTTCAGTGTAGCCCCTAGTCTTATCTTGGTCCCCCCAGGCCTTGTTTTGCACAGGGTGTACTGTGACATTCACTGTGTTTATTATCCCTGTACAGTGACATCACTGTGTTTATTATCCCTGTACTGTGACATCACTGTGTTTATTATCCCTGTACAGTGACATTGCTGTGTTTATTATCCCTGTACAGTGACATCACTGTGTTTATTATCCCTATACAGTGACACACTGTGTTTATTATCTCTGTAAGGTGGAGCAGGAGCTCTGGATACATGAGTGAGGACAGGAGACAGAAGGGGCTCCATGAGGATGAGATAAGGCAGGACAGGATATGGGGGAGGGGGGGGGGCAGGTGTCATGAAGGCAGACTGCTTTATGAGGCAGTAAACCAACTGAATAGCATGAAGCTGCTGGTACACTACAACACCCAGCAGCAGCTTGAAGACTTCCCTGCCATTACCCCTTCTGTCCCACACAGCAGACTCACTCACCCACTGTCTGCCTCTCCACACACTTCTTCTCCAGCCCTGCGTCTCTTTCCTCCTCCAGCAGCACGTCCTGTGTAGAGGGGGCGTGTCTACAGCTGGTAAGCCAGGTCTGCTCTGCTGGAGTGAAGAGGGGGCGTGTCTGAAGCTCCGCAGCACAGGAGCTTGTAAGAAGGATATCGGCAGGCCTCTGTGCTGTATGCTGCTACTGCTCCCGGGCCCCTTCTGCCCTCGGCCCCGAAGCAGTGGCTTCCCCTGCTTCCCCTATAGCTATGCCCCTGCTCTCTTACCATCGACAATGGATCTACAAAGTCACCTGATCATCTGATGATCACTGTTCATAAAGCAGGGGTCCTCTTGCATTTAAATTATTTTTAGTGTTAATCAAGCACTCATCAGGGAGATATAAAACATTATTCACAGAAGAATGTGACTAACTACTTAACTAGGAAATTTGGCACATAATGTAACCATGAACCACCAATATTATTTGACAAAAAAATCTGAAAAATATGTCATCCTCTGTGCTTCTGGCGTTATTTTGCTTACAGGTGTCATTGCTTTTATGCTTTTTACACATGTTGAATTTGGAGATCCCTGAATACCTATTGAACCACCTAGGTTCAAAGCGAGTGTAGCTTCAATTGCTTGCAGCCTTTCATTTAGGCTCTATTTTATATTGTTCCAGGATTACTCTGTAACCCTGCATTAACTCTACTTTCCAAAACACGATAGAGAGGGGCAGTATTTAATCATTAATCAGTTTAATGTATACCCTAAGGTTCTAACATCACAGGTAAACTTTATAATGATAAATGCCATTTGACTGTTGGACATGTTTACATGGAGCGATGATAGGGAATGAACATTCTGTTGATTTTAATTGCCACTATGAAAATGGGCCTTCAGTCCTGTAATAATGTCTGTTGCACAAGTTAACAGTCCTATTTGACTAAAAATATGTTAGTGACCATTAGCACATACAGAGTACAGACCAGGACCACCTTCCTGAAAGAACGTACGTAATATACTGTATGTTTATCACAAACATGTCCCTAGACACTCTTAAAGGAGACTGGCCTTCAGAGAGTCTGATCCCTCAGACCGGAAGTGATGACATCACTTCCACTGACTGCTCAACCAATCAGTGACCTCAGTGGATACATGTATTAGTGACCACTGAGGCCAGAGATTATCGGAGCAGTCACATGATCAATAAATATGACATTTTCACTTCCAGCAGTTGCAGAGAGAGCAGAGACTCAAGGTGTAGGTGCAATGCCACCGTTGCAACTAGAAGCTCGTTTGCATATATTAAAACTGAATTTTTAGCAGCAATGCAGGCACATATGAACATTGGACCAACACAGATACCTTCCGGTGACAAGTGCACATGCAACAGATGCAAATCTGCTGACAGATGCCCTTTAAGCATGGCAGTTGTCCTTACACTGAACATCCATGGGCTCTTTAGTGGCTGAATGAACTCTTACAAAGAGTTGAGGTCTAGGCAAGATCCAAAACCTCTGATAGAAAAGGTTTTGGGCTAGTCACAAATAAAAAGCAAACCTAATACATCAAAGCAAACACACTTGCAACCTTTAACCCCTTCATCCCCGGGCCTGTTTTCACCTTCCTGCCCAGGCCATTTTTGCAAATCTGACATGTGTCACTTCATGTGGTAATAACTTTGGAACACTTTTACTTATCCAGGCCATTCTGAGATTGTTTTCTTGTCACATATTGTGCTTCACGACAGTTATAAATTTGTGGCAAAATATTTCATTTTTATTTAAAAAACAAATACCAAATTTAGCAAAAATGTTTGAAAGATTAGCAAATTTCAATTTTTCTACTTTCAAAATACATAGTAATATCTCTAAAACGAGTTATTATTTTACATTCCCCATATGTATACTTTATGTTGGCATCATTTTAGAAATGTCATTTTACTTTTTTGGGACGTTAGAAGGCTTAGAAGCCATTTTTCAAATTTTCAACAAAATTTCCAAAACCATTTTTTTAAAGCACCAATTCAGATATAAAGTGATTTTGAGTGGCTTACATAATGGAAACCACCCATAAATGACCCCATTTTAGAAACTACAACCCTCAAATTATAAAAAAACTGCTGTTACAAACTCTGTTAACCCTTGAGGTGTTCCACAAGAATTAATGGAAAGATTATTCTTGTTAATAATTTTTTTCTTGCAAAACAGCAAGGGTTAACAGCAAACTGAACCTCAATATACATTACTCTGATTCTGCAGTTTACAGAAATACCCCAACGTCTCTATGGGTTTGTGGCAGTGGTCAGAAGGAAAGGAGCGCCATACAGATTTTGGAGGCAGATTTTGCTAGAATGGTTTTTAGGCACCATTTTGTAATTGAGAGACCCTGACGTACCCCTACAGTGGAAACCCTCAAAAAGTGACCCCATTTTGGAAACTACACCCTTCAAAGAATATATTAAGGGGGTACTGGCCACTTTGACCCCCTAAGTGTTTTATGGAATTTGGAAACACTTGGCAGTGAAAATGAAAAGTTTCATTTCTTCCAATAAAATGTTGCTTTAGCCCCAAATTTTTCATTTTGACAAGGGGTAACAGGAGAAAAGCACACCATAAGTTGTTCCCCATTTTCTCCTGAATATGGCAACATCCCATATGTGGTGGTAAACTGCTGTGGGGGCACATGGCAGGACTCAGAACAGAAGGAGCGCCATATGGATTTTGCAGAACAGATTTTGATGGATTGGTTTGCGGGAGCCATTGATTTTTATTTTTTTTTAGTTATTGTCTTATGTGGGAGCTCATTTTTTGCAGGATGAGGTGACGTTTTCAATGGTACCATTTTGGGGTACATAAGACTTTTTGATCGCTTGGTATTACACTTTTTGTGAGTCAAGGTGAAAAAAAAATTCTGTTTTGGCATAGTTTTTAAAAATTTTATTTTTACAGCATTCACAAATCACAAATCATGTGATATTTTTATAGAGCAGGTTGTTACAGACATGGCGATACCCAATATGTCTAACATTTTTATTTTTGGAACGTTTTACACATTAGATTTATTTTTGAACAGAATAAAATCTTTTTTTGTGTTGCCATTTTTTAAGAGCCATATTTTTTTAATTTTTTGGACAATTGTCTCAAGTAGGGTATCATTTTTGCAGGACACGATGACGGTTTGATTGGTACAATTTTGGGTTAAATACGCCTTTTTGATCACCTGCTGTTACACTTTTTGTGAGGGAAGGTGACCAAAAAATGGCTGTTTTAGCACTGTTTGTTTTTTTTTTACTGCATTCACCTGGCGGGGTGGATGATGTGATATTTTTATAGAGCCAGTCGATACGGACGCGGCGATACCTAATATGTATACTTTTCTTTTTTCCCCTTTTTTTACAATTTTTTTAAACTTTATTTTGGGAAAAGTGTGCTTTTTTTCTTGAAACTTTTATTTTTTTGTAAAACTTTGTGTTTTTTTTTACTTTTTTTTCCATTTTATTTAACTTTTGGGGGTCTGATCCCCTTTACAATGCATTACAATTCTGTTGTATTGTAATGCATAGGCCAGGGCTGGCCAACCTGAGGCTCTCCAGCTGTTGTAAAACTACAACTCCCACAATGTCCTGCTGTAGGATGATAGCTGTAGGCAGACTGGGCATGCTGGGAGTTGTAGTTTTGCAACAGCTGGAGAGCCGCAGGTTGGCCAGCCCTGGCATAGGCTGTAAGTGTATTACTCAATCGCACAGGCACGCAGGGATAGCAGCCACGATGCCTAAGGAAGGCATCAGGCTGCAATCCAAGCCATCGGGTCCCCGTCACAGCAGCGCGGGGACCCGATGCACTCCCCTTCCGCCCGCATCGCATGTGCCGTGGTCAGCGCTAACCGCGGCACATCGAGGGTTAATACGCCAGCATCTGTGTTTTTACTGATGCAGGCGTACGCAGCAGGGGTCTGGCTACTGGGCACAGCCGGTCCCCCGCAGCTGATCGGGCGGGCGCAGCTCCTGCACCCGCCCGATCAGCGCGCCGTACTAGTATGGCGCTAGTCGGGAAGGGGTTAAAGAAGTCAGAGGTGGTGTAGAACCTTACCATAATCAAACTAATCCTCAATATATAGGTGCTCTTTATATAGAATTATTAATATACTAATGATAATTTACATATTCATAACTAGAGATGAGCGAATCGAAGCTGACGACGTGGAATTCGATCCGAATTTCAGGAATTATTCAATTCGCACCGAATCCGAATTTCCTGACAATTTGTGGCAACGAATCAATATTTTTTCACTAAAATGGTGGCTGCACATTGTTGGACATGAAGCAAGGAACATAAGGGAGGGAGGGATCACCCACTATGCCATGCATGCAGCCAATCAGCAGCCAGCCAGCCCTGTGATGTCACAGCCCAGTAAATACCCTCAGCCATTTTGGATTCTCTCATTCTACAGTGAACTTAGTGCAGGGAGAGACGTTTGCAGGTAACATAGTAACATAGTAACATAGTTTATAAGGCCGAAAAAAGACATCTGTCCATCCAGTTCGACCTGTTTTCCTACAAGTTGATCCAGAGGAAGGCAAAAAAAACCCTGTGTGGTAGAAGCCAATTTTCCTCACTTTAGGGGAAAAAATTCCTTCCCGACTCCAATCAGGCAATCAGAATTACTCCCTGGATCAACAACAACCCATATCTAGTAACTATAACCTGTAATATTATTACCCTCCAGAAATACATCCAGGCCCCTCTTGAACTCTTTTACTGAACTTACCATCACCACCTCCTCGGGCAGAGAGTTCCATAGTCTCACTGCTCTTACCGTAAAGAATCCTCTTCTATTTTTGTGAACAAACCTTCTTTCCTCCAGGCGCAGAGGATGTCCCCTCGTCATGGTTACTGTCCTTGGGATAAAGAGATCATGGGAGAGATCTCTGTACTGACCCCTGATATATTTATACATAGTTATTAGATCTCCCCTCAGTCGTCTTTTTTCTAAAGTGAATAACCCTAATTTTGATAATCTTTCTGGGTACTGTAGTCCACCCATTCCAGCTATGACTTTAGTTGCCCTCCTCTGAACCCTCTCCAGCTCTGCTCTGTCTGCCTTGTTCACAGGAGCCCAGAACTGTACACAGTACTCCATGTGTGGTCTGACTAGTGATTTGTAAAGTGGCAGGACTATGTTCTCATCACGGGCATCTATGCCCCTTTTGATGCAACCCATTATCTTATTGGCCTTGGCAGCAGCTGTCTGACACTGGTTTCTGGAGCTTAGTTTGCTGTTCACTAAAATTCCTAGGTCCTTTTCCATGTCAGAGTTACCCAATGTTTTACCATTTAGTATGTACTGGTGACTTGCATTATTCCTTCCCATATGCATAACCTTACATTTGTCAGTGTTAAACCTCATCTGCCACTTCTCTGCCCAAGCCTCCAGTCTATCCAGATCCATCTGTAGCAGTGTACTGTCCTCTTCTGTGTTAATTACTTTACACAGTTTAGTGTCATCTGCAAAAATTGATATTTTACTGTGCAAGCCTTCTACAAGGTCATTAATAAATATATTGAAGAGAATAGGGCCCAATACTGACCCCTGTGGTACCCCACTAGTTACAGTGACCCAATCTGAGTATGTACCATTAATAACCACCCTCTGATTTCTATCACTGAGCCATTTACTTACCCACATACAGACATTTTCTCCAAGGCCAAGCATTCTCATTTTATATACTAACCTTTTATGTGGTACCGTGTCAAATGCTTTGGAGAAGTCCAGATATACGACATCCATTGATTCCCCGCGGTCAAGTCTAGAACTTACCTCCTCATAGAAACTGATTAAATTGGTTTGACATGACCGATCCCTCATGAAGCCATGCTGATATGGAGTTATTTGCTTATTTTCATTGAGGTACTCCAAGATAGCATCTCTTAGAAA